>SJYX01002169.1:16829-104363 GCA_006410675.1 Oreotragus oreotragus | reverse complement strand
GCTGCTGTGCAGTTTTTGGCAGCTAAATCTAACGACACTCAGAAACCATTCTTATTGATTTATTTATTTACTTTTAATTCAGGAAAATTTTTTTTTATTATTGTCTAATTATTGGTTTTACACTTGCTTTTTTCTCCTTCCGATACTCCTGTTTTCTACATTTTATATTTCTAAGTATCTGTTTCTTATCTTTTACCTTTTCCCTCGATTTCCATTTGATTTTTTTTTTCCTGAATATGGGTCACACTTTCTCATTTCTTTGCACTTATCACACATTTTTTGTTGTTGTTGAATACTGGATATTTTAGATAACATATAATAGTAACTCTGGATTCTGACTCTTCCCCTCTTGAGGGTGTTTTTGTTTGTTTAGAAATTTGATTTCTTTAGAAATTTGCCTGGACTGACCTGTGAAGTATGGTTCCCCTGCAATTACTGACCAGTGGTGTTTCTTCTCAATCTTTCTTTATTTTTAAACCTGCTGCTTAGAGGTCACCTTGTGTCTAAAACGCTTTTTATCCCCATTTATTATGTTTTTCTATTGGAATATAATTGCTTTTTTCTTTGGGATGGTTTTGGTCACTGCCTCTTGTATGATGTTATGAACCTCCATCCATAGTTCTTCGGGCACTCTATCAGATCTAGTCCCTTGAATCTATTTGTCACTTCTACCATATAATCATAAAGGATTTGATTTAGGTCATACCTCAATGGCCTTATGGGGCTTTCCTGATAGCTCAGTTGGTAAAGAATCCACCTGCAATGCAGGAGACCCCAGTTCAATTCCTGGGTCGGGAAGATCCACTGGAGAAGGGATAGGCTAGCCACTCCAGTATTCTTGGGCTTCCCTTGTGGCTCAGCTGGTAAAGAATCTGTCTGCAAAGAGGGAGACCTGGCTTTGATCCCTGGGTTGGGAAGATACCCTGGGGAAGGGAAAGGCTACTCACTCAGTATTCTGGCCTGGAGACGTCTATGGACTATATAGTCCACGGGGTCACAAAGAGACAGACACGACTTAGCAACGTTCACTTCACTTCACTTCAATGGCCTTCTTCTCTTCAGTGGTTTTCCCTACTTACTTCAATTTAGTTCTGAATTTTGAAAAAAGGAGCTCATGATCTGATCCACAGTCAGCTTCCAGTCTTGTTTTTGCTGACTGCATAATTTCTCCATCTTTGGCTGCAAAGAATATAATCAATCTGATTTCAGTACTGACCATTTAATGATGTCCACATGTAGAGTCATCTCTTGCGTTGTTGGAGGAGGGTGTTTGCTTTGACCAGTATGTTCTCTTGGCAAAACTCTGTTAGCCTTTGCTCTGCTTTATTTTGTATTACAAGGCTAATACTCCAGGTATCTCTTGACTTCCCACTTTTGCATTCCAGTCCCCTGTGATGAAAAGGACATCTTTCGGTGTTAGTTCTACCAGGTCTTGGAGGTCTTCATAGAACCGTTCAACTTCAGCTTCTTTGGCATTAGTGGTTGCACTAACTACCACTCTTAGTGGCAGTTCTTTGGCATAATTAATTTGATTACTGTGATATTGAATGGTTTGCCTTGGAAATGGACCAAGATCATTCTGTCATTTTTGAGATTGCACTCAAGTACTGCATTTCAGACTTTTGTTGACTATGACGGTTACTTCATTTTTTTCTAAGGGATTCTTGCCCATAGTAGTAGATAAAATGGTCATCTGAATTAAATTCACCCATTCCATCCATTTTATGTCATTGATTCCTAAAATGCCAATGTTCACTCTTACCACCTCCTGATTGACCAAATCCAATTTACCTTGATTCGTGGATCTATGAACATTCCAGGTTCCTATACAATATTGTTCTTTACGTCATCAGACTTTACTTTCACCACCAGACACATCCACAACTGGGCGTCATTTCCGATTTGGCCCACCTCTTCATTCTTTCTGGAGCTATTTCTTTGTCCTTCCACAGTAGCATGTTGGACATCTACTTTGGTACAAGTTGACCCTTCTTTGGTATAATTGTTCTTCAGTTTATGGGTCCCCTGCCCAGTGGCGCTATGGTAGGGATAATAGCAGTCTCCTCCAAGAAGACGTATGCCAGCATGCCATGCCTCCCAGAACTGCTGCTGCCAGTGCCTCTGTCTCCACGGGAGGCCACTGCTGACTCATGCCTCCACAGGAGATCTCCAAACACTCACAGGCTGGTCTGGTTCAGTTTCTTGCAGGGGTCACTGCTCCTCTCCCCTGGGTCCTGGAGTGCACAAGGTTCTCTTTGTGCCCTCCAAGAGTCTCTGGCAAGTATAGGGCTTGAATTCAACACGACCGAGCCCCTCCTGCCATCTCCTTGTTACTTCTTGGTCCTTGGAGGTCAGATACCATGTTTTGGTGGGCTCCAACACCCTCCTGTTGAGCGCTGTTCAGCAGCTAATTGCAAATCTGGTGCTCTCACAGGAGAAGCTGAGCCCTTCTACTCTGTCATCTTGGCATAGGTTCATTTCACATGCCAGCAAGGCAATGCTCAAAATCCTTCAAGCTAAGCTTCAGTAGTGCATGAACTGAGAACTTCCAGATGTACAAACTGGATTTAGAAAAGGCAGAGGAACCAGAGATCAAGTTGCCACCATTCTTGGCTCACCGAGAAAGCAAGGGAATTCCAGAAAAGTATCTTCTTCAACTTCCTTGACTATATTAAAACGTTTGTGTGGATCACAACAAACGGTGGACAATTCTTAGAGATGGGAATACCAGTAATCCCTGGGTTGGGAAGATGCCCTGAAGAAGGGAAAGGTTACTCACTCCAGTATTCTGGCCTGGAAAATTCCATGGACTATAGTCCATGGGGTCACAAAGAGTCAGATATGACTTAGCAACTGAGCACACTCCCCATTTAATTATCTTGGCACTTCCTTTTCTGATATAGGTATTTAAAGTTATAAATTTCCCTCTCTCAGCTGCTTTAGCAGCGTCCCATAAATTATGATATGCTGATATTTTTTGTTTCATTTAGTTTAAAATATTTTTACTTTCTCCATGATATCTTCTTTGAACTATGAATTTTGCAGAAGCGCTTTATTTTCCAAATATTTATGGTTTTCTTTCAGATTTCTTTCTGTTATAAATGTGTCATAGTGAAACAAGTTGTTGTTTGATCACTAAGTCGTGTCTGACTCTTTTGTGACTCCATAAACTGTAACCTGCCAGGCTCCTCTGTCCATGGGATTTCCAAAGCAACAATACTGGAGTGGGCTGCCATGCCCTCCTCAAGGGGATCTTATTGTGTGTATATATGTTATAAATGCAACAACACATTGTTCTATTTATTGCTTTATACAATATTATGCAATTTAGAGAAGAGAATAATGAGAATATATATTTAGAGTTTTTTATATTTACCTATAGATTTACTATTTGTGGTGGTGGTGGTGGTTTACTCACTAAGTCATGTCCGACTCTTGGTGATCCCATGGAATGGGAACCTACCAGGCTTCTCTGTCCTTGGGATTCTCCAGGCAAGAATAGTGGAGTGGGTTGTCATTTCTTTCTCTAGGGGATCTTCCCGATCCAGGAATCGAACCCAGGTCTCCTGCATTGCAGGCAGATTCTTTACCAAGTGAGCTACAAGAGCAATTTTTTTTTTTTTTACCATTGTTTATTTCTTTCTGTAGATTAAAGTCACCATCTGGTATCGTTTCTTTCCAATCTGAAGGACTTGCTCTAGTATTTATTGTAAAAAAGTTTCTCTAGCAACTATTCTCTGAATATTTATTTATCTGCAAATGTTATTTCAGCTTCATTTTCAAAGGGAAGCTTTGCTGGACAGAGTTCTTTGTTGACAGGTTTTTCTTTCCTTCAGCACTTTAACTCTGTCATCCAAATACATTTCCCCCTTCATTCTTCCTAACTAGAAGTCAACCATTAATTGTTTTGTTATTCCTCTGCATGTGATAAGTGATTTTTCCTCTTGCTGCTTTCATGATTTTCCCTTTGCCTTTCAACAATTTAATTATAGCATCTAGGTGTGGATCTCTTTGGGCTTCTTGGGTTTGCAGATTAATGTTTTTTCACCAACTTTGGGATTTCCATCAGTATTTCTTCAAATATTTTTTCTACTCTTTTCTCTCTCCTTCTGGGATTCCCATCACACATATTTTAGTATGCTTGATTTTGTATCACTGGTTAATGAGAGGTCTGTTCACTTATTTTTCAGTTTTTAAATTTTCCTTTCTCTGTTCATATTGAATCATTTCTATTGGTCTAGTTTCCAATTCACAGATTCTTTCTCCCACAGTCTCAAATCCACTGTTGAGTCCTTTAGTGAATTTTTATTTCAGTTATTGTGCATATTTTCAAATCCAGAATTTTTATTAAAAATAATTTCTATCTCTTTATTGAGTTTCCCTACATATTATATCACTATCTTCAATTTTCTTTCATTCTTTAAATATGGTTTCCTTTATTTCTTTAAACGTATTTGTTATAGCTGCTGTGCAGTTTTTGGCAGCTAAATCTAACGACACTCAGAAACCATTCTTATTGATTTATTTATTTACTTTTAATTCAGGAAAATTTTTTTTTATTATTGTCTAATTATTGGTTTTACACTTGCTTTTTTCTCCTTCCGATACTCCTGTTTTCTACATTTTATATTTCTAAGTATCTGTTTCTTATCTTTTACCTTTTCCCTCGATTTCCATTTGATTTTTTTTTTTCCTGAATATGGGTCACACTTTCTTATTTCTTTGCACTTATCACATATTTTTTGTTGTTGTTGAATACTGGATATTTTAGATAACATATAGTAGTAACTCTGGATTCTGACTCTTCCCCACTTGAGGGTGTTTTTGTTTGTTTAGAAATTTGATTTCTTTAGAAATTTGCCTGGACTGACCTGTGAAGTATGGTTCCCCTGCAATTACTGACCAGTGGTGTTTCTTCTCAATCTTTCTTTATTTTTAAACCTGCTGCTTAGAGGTCACCTTGTGTCTAAAACGCTTTTTATCCCCATTTATTATGTTTTTCTATTGGAATATAATTGCTTTTTTCTTTGGGATGGTTTTGGTCACTGCCTCTTGTATGATGTTATGAACCTCCATCCATAGTTCTTCGGGCACTCTATCAGATCTAGTCCCTTGAATCTATTTGTCACTTCTACCATATAATCATAAAGGATTTGATTTAGGTCATACCTCAATGGCCTTATGGGGCTTTCCTGATAGCTCAGTTGGTAAAGAATCCACCTGCAATGCAGGAGACCCCAGTTCAATTCCTGGGTCGGGAAGATCCACTGGAGAAGGGATAGGCTAGCCACTCCAGTATTCTTGGGCTTCCCTTGTGGCTCAGCTGGTAAAGAATCTGTCTGCAAAGAGGGAGACCTGGCTTTGATCCCTGGGTTGGGAAGATACCCTGGGGAAGGGAAAGGCTACTCACTCAGTATTCTGGCCTGGAGACGTCTATGGACTATATAGTCCACGGGGTCACAAAGAGTCAGACACGACTTAGCAACGTTCACTTCACTTCACTTCAATGGCCTTCTTCTCTTCAGTGGTTTTCCCTACTTACTTCAATTTAGTTCTGAATTTTGAAAAAAGGAGCTCATGATCTGATCCACAGTCAGCTTCCAGTCTTGTTTTTGCTGACTGCATAATTTCTCCATCTTTGGCTGCAAAGAATATAATCAATCTGATTTCAGTACTGACCATTTAATGATGTCCACATGTAGAGTCATCTCTTGCGTTGTTGGAGGAGGGTGTTTGCTTTGACCAGTATGTTCTCTTGGCAAAACTCTGTTAGCCTTTGCTCTGCTTTATTTTGTATTACAAGGCTAATACTCCAGGTATCTCTTGACTTCCCACTTTTGCATTCCAGTCCCCTGTGATGAAAAGGACATCTTTAGGTGTTAGTTCTACCAGGTCTTGGAGGTCTTCATAGAACCGTTCAACTTCAGCTTCTTTGGCATTAGTGGTTGCACTAACTACCACTCTTAGTGGCAGTTCTTTGGCATAATTAATTTGATTACTGTGATATTGAATGGTTTGCCTTGGAAATGGACCAAGATCATTCTGTCATTTTTGAGATTGCACTCAAGTACTGCATTTCAGACTTTTGTTGACTATGACGGTTACTTCATTTTTTTCTAAGGGATTCTTGCCCATAGTAGTAGATAAAATAGTCATCTGAATTAAATTCACCCATTCCATCCATTTTATGTCATTGATTCCTAAAATGCCAATGTTCACTCTTACCACCTCCTGATTGACCAAATCCAATTTACCTTGATTCGTGGATCTATGAACATTCCAGGTTCCTATACAATATTGTTCTTTACGTCATCAGACTTTACTTTCACCACCAGACACATCCACAACTGGGCGTCATTTCCGATTTGGCCCACCTCTTCATTCTTTCTGGAGCTATTTCTTTGTCCTTCCACAGTAGCATGTTGGACATCTACTTTGGTACAAGTTGACCCTTCTTTGGTATAATTGTTCTTCAGTTTATGGGTCCCCTGCCCAGTGGCGCTATGGTAGGGATAATAGCAGTCTCCTCCAAGAAGACGTATGCCAGCATGCCATGCCTCCCAGAACTGCTGCTGCCAGTGCCTCTGTCTCCACGGGAGGCCACTGCTGACTCATGCCTCCACAGGAGATCTCCAAACACTCACAGGCTGGTCTGGTTCAGTTTCTTGCAGGGGTCACTGCTCCTCTCCCCTGGGTCCTGGAGTGCACAAGGTTCTCTTTGTGCCCTCCAAGAGTCTCTGGCAAGTATAGGGCTTGAATTCAACACGACCGAGCCCCTCCTGCCATCTCCTTGTTACTTCTTGGTCCTTGGAGGTCAGATACCATGTTTTGGTGGGCTCCAACACCCTCCTGTTGAGCGCTGTTCAGCAGCTAATTGCAAATCTGGTGCTCTCACAGGAGAAGCTGAGCCCTTCTACTCTGTCATCTTGGCATAGGTTCATTTCACATGCCAGCAAGGCAATGCTCAAAATCCTTCAAGCTAAGCTTCAGTAGTGCATGAACTGAGAACTTCCAGATGTACAAACTGGATTTAGAAAAGGCAGAGGAACCAGAGATCAAGTTGCCACCATTCTTGGCTCACCGAGAAAGCAAGGGAATTCCAGAAAAGTATCTTCTTCAACTTCCTTGACTATATTAAAACGTTTGTGTGGATCACAACAAACGGTGGACAATTCTTAGAGATGGGAATACCAGACCACCTTACCTGCCTCCTTAGAAACATGTATGCAGGTCAAGAAACAACACTTAGAACTGGACATGGAACAACATACTGGTTCAAAATTGAGGAAGGAGTACATCAAAGCTGTATATTATCACCCTGCCTATTTAACTTATATGCAGAGTACATGATGCAAAATGCCAGACTGGATCAATTACAAGCTGGAATCAAAATTTATAGGATCAACAATCTCAGACATGCAGATAATAGCACCCTAATGGAAGAAAGCAAGGAGGGACTAAAGAACCTCTTAATGAAGGTGAAAGAGGAAAGTGAAAAAGCTGACTTAAAACTCAACATTCAAAAAACTAAGATAATGGCATCCAGTCCCACACTGCATGGCAAATAGGGAAAAAGTGAAAACAGTGGCAGATTTTATTTTCTTGGGCTCCAGTATCACTGGGGACAATGACTGCAGCTATGAGATTAAAAGACACTTGCTCCTTGGAAGAAAAGCTATGACCAACCTAGACAGCATATTAAAAGTGGAGACATTACTTTGGTGACAAAGGTCTGTATAGTCAAAACTATGTCACTCAGTCGTATCTGACTCTTTGTGACCCCATGGACTGTAGCCCACCCGGCTCCTCAGTCCATGGGATTCTCCAGGCAAGAATACTGGAGTGGGTTGCCATTTCCTTCTCCAGGGGATCTTCCCGACCCAGGGATCGAACCTGGGGTTTCCCGCATTGGAGGCAGATGCTTTAACCTCTGAGCCACCAGGGAAGCCCATGGCTCTTCCAGTAGTCATGTATAGATGGAAGAGTTGGACCATAAAGAAGGCTGAACACTGAAGAATTGATACTTTTGAAGTGTGGTGCTGAAGAAGACTCCCGAGAGTCCCTTGGACAGCAAGGAGATCCAATCCATCAATCCTAAAGGAAATCAACCCTGAGTAACCATTGGAAGGACTGATGCTGAAGCTGAAACTCCAGTCCTTTGACCACGTGATGCAAAGAGCTGACTCACTGGAAAAGACCCTGATGCTGAGAAAGATCGAAGGCGGGAGGAGAAGGGGGCAACAGGGAATGAGATGGTCGGTTGGATGATATCATCAGTTCAATTGATATGAGTTTGACATACTCTGGGAGATGGTGAAGGACAACGAAGCCTGGTGTGCTGCAATCCATGGGGTTGCAAAGAGTTGAATATGACTTAGCGATTAAACAACAATAATTGTTTTACAACGTGATATACGTTTTTGCTCTACAACAAAGTGAATCAGCTATATGTATATCCCCTCCCTGTCGAACCTCCCTCCCACACCCCATCCCACCCCTCTAGGTCATCACAGAGCTGTATTGCTTATTGTTCAGCCATATTTTGAAAGAAATTGCTTTCAAACACCTCAAGCCAATAGAAGTTCTACTTTCTGATGATGGATCTGTGTGCAGGCCAATGAGTCCATTCAAACCTCACGTACCACCATATTTTACTTTCCATCTTTCTCTGTTACTTCCCCAAGGGCCAGGGAGGTGTGGGTAGCTTGGGTCTACTCCAGTCTCTGGTGCCCATGTGCAGAAGCACCTTTCAACTTGGGCCATGCAGAGAGCTCTTCAAGCCCCCTACAGCTGTCACACCTCTTGGAACTCCTTGTTTAATCCCATGTTAATCCACTGGTTAATCCATTGATTGATCCAAATACAGCTTCAGGTTAACAGAACCACTGCCCCCCAACCCATGCTCACAATTGCTTTGCTCGTCACCAATATTATCACTTTAACTGACAATGTTCCAAATCTGGTGAGTCTGCTCCGGCAGCAGCCGTCGGACTCTGGATAGACCATCCACCAGCAGAACCCCAGACAAGCCTGTCAGAGATCCCTCTGTCCTTCCACAGAGTTCAGTACTTTCATTAATGAACCCTTATTTTCATCACCCTTCATCTTTGTTGTGGGCTTGTGGTGAATTTCTATAGCACTGAAATGGCTGTGTGTTTTTTTTGGTCAATTTTGTCCACTTCTTTAGTTGCTATCAAAAATAACATTTGGAGAGGCAATGGCACCCCACTCCAGTACTCTTGCCTGGAAAATCCCATGGATGGAGGAACCTGGTGAGCTGCAGTCCATGGGGTCGCTAAGTGTTGGACACGACTGAGTGACTTTCCTTTCACTTTTCACTTTCATGCATTGGAGAAGGAAATGGAAACCCACTCCAGTGTTCTTGCCTAAGAGAATCCCAGGGACAGAGGGGCCCAGTGGGCTGCTGTCTATGGGGTTGCTCAGAGTCGGACACGACTGAAGTGACTTAGCAGCAGCAGCAGCAGCTCACCATGTCAGAACTGAATTTTGTCTAGACTTGGGAAAACCTTGCAGGTAAAGCCTTGACCACCACTCTTCCAGGGAATCCCAGCCAACCCTAGCATCTAGGCAATGGCACCCCACTCCAGTACTCTTGCCTGGAAAATCCCATGGATGGAGGAACCTGGTGAGCTGCAGTCCATGGGGTCGCTAAGTGTTGGACACGACTGAGTGACTTTCCTTTCACTTTTCACTTTCATGCATTGGAGAAGGAAATGGAAACCCACTCCAGTGTTCTTGCCTAAGAGAATCCCAGGGACAGAGGGGCCCAGTGGGCTGCTGTCTATGGGGTTGCACAGAGTCGGACACGACTGAAGTGACTTAGCAGCAGCAGCAGCAGCTCACCATATCAGAACTGAATTTTATCTAGACTTGGGAAAACCTTGCAGGTAAAGCCTTGACCACCACTCTTCCAGGGAATCCCAGCCAATCCCAGCATGCAGAAGTCCCTCTTCAGGCTTCCTTGACAATACATTGACTCCTGCCTGTTTTTAAGACTTCCAGGACCAGTCACTCCACCTCTCTGAGCTGTCCTGATTCCTCACTGTGCCCTTCTCTTTCCACACGCAGCTCCTTGGTGGCAGTGCGTGCTCAAGAGCCAGCCAAAAGGTGGCCCACGGTCCTTTTCCATGTTTGTTTCTTCCTCAACACCAAGATACCTTTGAAGCTGGGGGTTCTCCTCAAGGGTGAAAATCAGGTCCTAAGCATCATGCCCCTCCCTGCCCTCCCCGTACCTAGCCCAGAGCATGGATCTTACTAGAAGCTAAGTAAGTGTTTGTTGAAATAGCGCATGAATAATTGAGTGAACGGTAGTTCCAACAGTACCACAATCCATTGATTTGTTCACTGCTTCACTGGAACTGAAATGATTCACTTGTTTTGTCTGCACAGTATTTGAACACAGTTATTTGGCCAAGTTAGTATTAATCCAGGTTTATCCATTTCACTACACCAATGGCAGTATAAATAAGTCACCGACAGAGGGAAAGAGCAACATCAGTAGATAACAGCAGGCTCCCCTGAAGGGTAAGTCAGCTTTCTTCTCTTGGGGACAGTGAGG
The DNA here is from genome assembly GCA_006410675.1 of Oreotragus oreotragus. Taxonomy (NCBI): domain Eukaryota; kingdom Metazoa; phylum Chordata; class Mammalia; order Artiodactyla; family Bovidae; genus Oreotragus; species Oreotragus oreotragus. The sequence goes on along the minus strand of SJYX01002169.1, from coordinate 93,784 downwards.
TTCTACAAGGGTAAGTGTTTTATCTCTCTTTTGCTATGGTTCAAGTAGCCTCTGCTTTGGGCAAGATGATGAAAAATCCAGGATAACAAGGATGTGTATATTTTCTAGAATCTCCTGCATCCACCCCGTAGCTTTCTTCCACTCACTGGCTCCCTCAACCATAATGTCCTCCATTCTCACCAACCCTTCTCCCACTCAGATGAGGTAGATGGAGGGGGTGATGAAGGGGCAAGGCTGGGAGAGCACTGGTGGGCGGTGAGAGGTAGGGGCTAACTGGAGGAGACGATGCAGGCCTGACGTAGACTGCTTAGGACTGGATTGCTGGGTCGGGGTAGCAGGAACCAGGGTATGGCAGGACTTCTCTGCCACCTGAAGAATGTGGACTCCATCCCCTGGAAACTCATGGGGAACCAAGAAACAGCAGTGATTGACACTCTGAGGAGCCCACTCTGGCTGCAGGGTGTCCGGAAATGTTGGGGCGGGGGGAGATTGACAGGTGGGTGACGCTGTCATGGCAACTTGGGCTGCATAACAAAATACCATAACCCACATGGCTTAAGCAACAGAGATACGGTCTCTCACAGCTCTGAGGCTGGGAGTGCAAGGTTAGGGTGCCAGCGTGGCTGGATTCTGGAGCTAGTTCTGGCTCGTAGATGGCTGTCCTCTCGTCGTGTCCTCACTGACCTCATCTTCGTGGTGCACACGCAGGGACAGAGTGGAGAAAGCCCCTACTCTGGTGTCTCTTCTTGTACACACAACTAATATATGCCTACACACGAGGGACACTCGTGACCTCATCTGACTCAAATTACTTCCCAAAGGCCTTCCTTCCAAATACTGTTTCATCCAGAGCTAGGGATTTTGACATAGGAATTTCGAGGAGCATGAACTTTCAGTCCATAGTAGATGCTGTTTAAGTAGCCATGATAAGGGACACCAGGGGTGGCAGGGATAATGCAGGGAAGTGGACCCTGTACCTGGAACTGAGCTGGGTGCCATAGGGAACTAAGGAAGTGAGGACAGGCCCTGCCCTAAGGAGGTAAAATTGAGCACAAAATCATTCCATAGTTCTCATCTTTCTCCTTCCCATCAGCGCGGCCAGAAATCCTGCCATCTGCGCTCCCTTCAGGTGCAAGGCCTGACTTCTGGTCTCAATCGTGGGGTCACATATGGGGACACTCATTCCTTCATTTATGGTTGCTCACTCAGTTGTGTCCAGCTCCCTGTGGCCCCATAGACTAGCCCTCCAGGCTCTCTGCCCGTGGAGTTTTCCAGGCAAGAATACTGAAGTAGGGTGCCATTTTATACTCCAGTGGATCTTCCTGACCCAGGGGTCAAGCCTGTGTCTCTTACGTCGCCTGCAATGACAGGCAGATTCTTTACCATTAGCACCACCTGGGAAGCCCAGTATGGGGACAGAGAGGGGTTTTTGCCCCGACAGTGGGTGATGAGCAGTAGCTGATGGCATGGACAGGGTTTAAGTGAGGGACTAGGATTTCCTGAGATGACCTTCACCAGGCCCTTGATTAAGCCGATGTTCGAGTTGTCTGAGCACCACTCGGGGTTCACTTTAGAAATCACACCAACATCTCTAAAGTCGGATTTGGCAGGCCTGCATCTGGACTTTGGGCTGCTAGCAAGTTGCTTTTGGAAAGGTTGAATTTTCATGTTAAAATCTGGATTTTTAGATGCTTCAGAAACAAATCAACAACAACAACAAAAGACACCCAGCACCACTGCCCCAGAACTGATCCTAGTCACAGCTGGAGCTAAGTAATGCCAGCCCCTTTAACCTGGGCACATTGGCCCATTTTCCACAGGCCCCAGCGTGCCTTATTTCACTACACTTGCTGTCTTTCCATGTGGGTATTTCTGGCCAGATCTCTGTGGGTGTTTGAATCTGCAATCTTTGCTCTCTCCTCTTATTTCTTTCCTTTCCACACTTTTCAGGATTGTGTCATGAACCCAGTATTTAAAAAAAGAAAAAAAAGTGTGGATGGAGAAGACCCACTTGCAGGGTCAGCTAGGAGCAGAACTAAATCCCTCTTAACCAGGTCACTTTAATTTGTCTTAAGTCAGGTTCCAAAATCCTCATTAGACCTTCCTCATTGGACTTAGCTGCTTGCAGCTGCTGCTGCTTTTGCTAAGTCGCTTCAGTCATGTCTGACTTTGTGCAACCCCATAGACAGCAGCTCACCAGGCTCCCCCGTCCCTGGGATTCTCCAGGCAAGAACACTGGAGTGGGTTTCCATTTCCTTTTCCAATGCATGAAAGTGAAAAGTGAAAGTGAAGTCCCTCAGTTGTGCCTGACTCTTAGCAACCCCATGGACTGCAGCCCACTAGGCTCCTCCGTCCATGGGATTTTCCAGGCAAGAGTACTGGAGTGGGGGTGCCATTGCCTTCTCCGTTGGACTCAGCTAGCATTCTCCAATCCAGAACTAATAGCAACCCCACCCAGGTGAGCTTCACATAGATAAAATGAGCCTTTTTCAACCCCTACAGCATTGAGAACACGTTCCACAGAATATTCACCCATATACCTCTTCCTTCCACTAACAGCTCTGGGTTGCCGCAGAAATGTCCCACAGGAGAATGCATCTGGCCCTGTCTCTGGTCTTCATCCTCTGTGGCCTGTTTAATAGCATCTTCTGTGAAAAGAAACAACACTCTCAACAGCACACAAGCCTAGTCTTATTAAAGAAAATTTCAGCTTTCTCCCAGAAGATGGAAGCTCACCCTAAGGCTTTTGCCCAAGAAATGTTCAAGGCTTTGATAACTGAGGATCCCCAAAAGAATATCATCTTCTCCCCTGTGGCCATGACCATCACCTTGGCCACCCTCTCCCTGGGGATCAAATCCACAATGAGCACCCACCACCCTGAAGACCTGGAACTTGAGCTCAAACTGTTGGATGCGCACAAGTCCTTACAGCATCTTGTCCACGTGGGGCATGAGCTAGTGAAGCAGAAGCAACTGAAGCACCAGGACTTTCTCTTTATCAACAGCAAAATGATGGTCAACCAGATGCTTCTGCAGCAGATAAGCAAGCTGCAGGAAATGGACATCCAGATGATTGACTTTAAAGATATAGAAAAAGCCAAGAAGGCCATCAGCCACCACGTGGCTGAAAAAACACATACGAAAATCGCAGACTTAATCACCAGCCTGAACCCTGAGACCATCCTATGTCTTGTCAACCACATTTTCTTCAAAGGTGAGTTTTATTAAGTGCATGAATTCCTGTTTTGGGTAATCTTTGCCCTTGTTTTTCCCAACAGGTTTAAGTCATAAAAGAAAAAAAAAGCCATAATTTTTGTCAGTATATCCCATTTTCTCAGAAACCAGTAGATCCAACTTTGATATCCCTGCATTGTCTAGCATTTTTCAGTGTTTCTTCTCTTAATCCTCTCAGTCATCTTGTTTGTGGTGCTTAAGATATTTTGGAATAAAATGTGATCACTCTCACTGATAAAAAAGGGGAAAACAAAGAAATCTTTTTTTTTTTTTTGGCAGAGGCATGAACATCAGCTAATTTGCTTGTCTTGTATGGTCAGATTAGTGTGAGATGAGATGCTTTCTACAGCTGTGTCCAGTGTTGAATTCAGGGTCACACACCAGGTGTCTAAAATATCAGTGTGAATTCCTGGTCACAGATCTTGACATCACCAATGTTTCTTCAGGTGGCCTCAGAGTTACCCCTCGCGGGTGTCTACTCACGTCCTCTTCCTCCACTCAGCATCTCCTGTCTCCTTCTTCCACTGACTCTCAGCTGTGACGTCTCCTACTGCCTGAATGGGGACAAGAAAGCAGGTCAGGCAAGATGTCCTCCACGTGCTGTCCGAGGCACACACACCTCTCTCCTCTCACTCTTCCCTTCCATCAGAGAGAAAAAATAGCTGTGCCTCGTCATCCTCAAGGTGGTTCCCTTTCTGTCTTCCCTGCCCAAGGACTCCTCCCACCTTGCTCTTACCCCAGAGCCCGTTCCTTTCTGGTCTCCTTTGCTGTTTTCTCTTCTCCTGACTTCTAGAAGTGTCTCTCACCTCACCTGGGTTCACAACCTCAAAAAAAAAGATCTGTACTCTATTCCCTAGTCTCTAGATGAGGCCCAGACCACCTCCCCTGAGGTCCAGATTCTAATACCTTTGGGGGGATGTTTCACAGACCCCCAAACACAATTCCCCAACCTGGCACCACCCCCAACACCCTGTGTCTCCTCATCTCAGAGAATCACAGTGCCATCTACCCAGCTGCTCCAGACAAAACCTCCAGATCCAAGAACACAAGTCATGTGGGTTCTGCCTGCAGAGTTGACCTGGAATGTGTTGACTTCTCGCCATCTGAGAAGCCTAGCCCAGAGGTTTCTAGCCCAGGCCAACACTAACTCTTGCCTAGATGACTTTCCAAAGTTGATTACATTGTTGCTATTCATGCCTGCCTCCAACCTCTTCTCCATTCCAAGGCCAGAACAGTTTTCTTAAAACATAAATCAGCTCTCGGTTTTATTCATTGCTCTAACCTCAGTATGTAGTATGGTACCTGGAACATATTTTGAGTTCAAGAAATTTTAGGTTTAAATGAGTCAATTCATGGATATTCTATTACTGATTAAACAGGGTTCCTACCAGGACATGAATAATGTTTGTCTTGTGTGTGATAAGTGAGGGAACTGCTCGCAAAGCAGTGCTTCCCAGCATAGGATGCTTGCTGAAGCCACTGGGACCATCTGTTATTCACATTTAGGCCCACAGTTCCAAACTATGTACCTGGGACATAAAAAGTGTTCCACAAATGATCTTATTATTACTTTTTTAACTGCACTGTGTGGCCTAAGGGATCTTATTTTCCCCAACCAGGGATTGAACTTGTGCCCCCTGCTTGGGGAGCAGGGAGTCTTAACCACTGGACTGCCAGGGAAGTCCCAACTGAATGATCTTGGAGGGATCATTTCTCTGGATATTCCGGAGAACTCTCCAGCATGATTCCCCCTTGGTTTAGTTGCTAAGTCATGTCCAGCTCTTTGCGACCTCATGGACTGTAGCCCTCCAGCTTCCAACAGTTTTCCAAAAGCTTCATCCATATCACTCTCTAGAAAGCAAGTAGCAGCAACAGAACAGAGAGGACCGCAAGTCTGCCTCTAGAATCAGAAGCAAGACTAACATTGTAGAGATTTTTCAGACCAGACCAGATGGCCATTATTCTGGGTGATGGATGCCTTTTTTAACTGGTGTGTACTTTGAATTTTTCTTAAAATCCACTGGGAATTGCATTATTTAAACTAGAATTTCACACAGGGATGTGCATGTGTACTGAGGTGTGTGTGCCTTTCTGATAAAAAGCTTATCTCCTTGAATAAAATTAATATACTTTATTTTAAATAATTAGGTTTTTGGAGTATAATTGCTTTAAAATATTGTGTTAGCTTCTACTGAACAACAAGCTTAATAAATTTTAAATAGATTTCTTTGCCATTCTTTGAACTCTTAAAACACTCAAATGCAGTAGAAGTTTTCAAAGAAGGGATGCTGTGATCAATGTTTCCTAAATTATTGGATGACAAAATCCTTTCTTGGTGTTATAGTTCCAAAGGCAGTTATTTTGGTAAACATCTTTTGAGAAATACAGAGTTAAAGAAATTGTAGGGTGATTATTTTTGAAAATCATGTGTTTGCCTTTGTTTCCTTTGCACCAGTCTAGAACTCTAACTATTCTGCTCACTAGAGTCAAGGTGTCACCTTAAACGGACTGCTTCCTTCTCAAGCAGATCACCTCTGGGAGCCCCAAACATGAAGGTGGTGATGACTTTTCCACCAGATCACTCTTTGACTTTTCCTTCCTGATTTTCCCAGGTATCTTGAAAAGAGCTTTTCAGCCCAAACTCACCCAGAAGGAGGACTTCTTTTTGAATGACCAAACCAAAGTGCAGGTGGACATGATGAGAAAGACAGAACAGATGCTTTACAGCCGGTCAGAGGAGCTATTTGCTACGATGGTTAAGATGCCTTTCAAAGGAAATGTGTCCCTAGTTCTCATGCTCCCAGATGCAGGACACTTTGACAATGCTCTTAAAAAGATGACTGCTAAGCGAGCTAAACTTCAGAAAACCAGTGTCTTCAGGTATGCTATTCTGAAGGAATACTTTAGATTCGAATTAGATTTTTGATCTGCCCTTACTTCCTCTATGCAAAAGCTTTATTTGGGCGGCAAGGGTGGGCGAGTTTGGCGTCTGGTTATTTCCTAGGATATTTATAGAAAATGAAACCAAGCAAACAGGAAGAATAGTGGCCTGAATCCCATTACCAAGTCGGAAGCCCCTTAAACCGTTAATTATGGTTCTTTTGGTGACATGCACAATATCAGAAACCCACTTCGTAAAAGATCAAGTTGGATACAGAGAGGAATTATTGGAAAGATACATGGGAATTTCATGAAACTTACAAAATACATGAAATGGAATTTCAGGGAATAAACACAGCCAGGTCTCGTGAGGGACTGGAACAAGGGACAGCAAAGTCACCTGGAACTCATCTCTCTTGTCACAAGTCCTTGTTTCTGCCTCTCCAGCTCAGCAGAACAGCTTTCCCACACACATTAGCACACAATCCACTCACCCCTAAAATATTTTCTGAGCATCTATTCTATGCCAGAAGCTGCTTGGTGCTGGAAATACAATGATTAGCCAAACACATCTCTGTTCTCATGAAATTTTCAGTCTGGTAGGAAAGGTAGAAGGTCAACTAACAAATACGCAGCTTCAAATTGCAGAAAAGCTATGAGAGACTGAGTAGGGTATATAACATAATTCAGTGGTGGAGTGTTCATCAGAGATCTTAAGTAGGAAATGATCTTAAGGCAGTAAATGTCAAGCTAAGACCGCTGTGGATAGATATGACTCTCTTCCGTTCAATCAGATGCTCCAACCCACTCTACATTGAGCATCTTTCAGTTCCAATTACGTATTCATGGAAGAGAGAATTGAATTGATCCAGCTTAAGTACCGTGTCCATCGGGCTCCAATCAATGAGGATAAATTACATAGCGAAAGTGTGATCTTCAGTGGCCCACTGATCTTAGTGGCGAGAATCGGAGAACAGTCTTCTGGCAACAAATGTGCAGATTGGGAAGAAATCTGTGAATGGCATTTACTCCTACAGTTGAGAGCCACCACAGAATGGATCTGTCATTTTCTGCCACAGCTGTGTGTCCCACAGTATTCCTAGTTGGGGCAGAGGGGATTCAGCAGTGGAGGAACCCAGCTGAGTGGGTCGCTATCTAATCAGAAGCTCAACACGCATGACACAGGCTAGATGGATTGGTCTGTGAGCAACCAAAAATGTTGAGTGAGAGGGCTGGCACTACACATTCTAATGTTTTGTTCAGTTGCTAAGTCATATCTGACTTTTCGCAATCACTTTCTAATACTTTCCCTTAGTTACAGAGTTGCTGACCTGTAGAAGGAGAAGTCCTCCTTTCTGTTTCAAAGATTATCATCCGAGATGGAACTTCCTCTCCTGTGAAAACTCCCTATGCTCTGCCTGCAGCAAGAGGACCCCAGTCCCCCAACCCCTCAGCACATGTAGGGTCACCACACAGTTCAAACTGCTGCTTCCAGATGGAGGGTTAGAGGGACACAGGGCTGGATGCCCTTGGTCTGACCTTCATCTTCTCTTATATAGAAAGGCTGCGAAGGGAATCATTTGAATAGTAAAGTGTATTCTGAGTTACTGGTTTGCTTGGAAATTCAACATTGCAGCTCAGACCCAGCATCTTTAATTTCCTCCCCAAGCAAGCCCTGAGAGCAAACACTTCCATTACATTTTCACTAGGAAAAGATCTTTCAGCCTAAGCAAGGTCCAGCCTGTGGATGCCAGGACAGAGACATAGCTGAGCTTCCTTGTCATTTTCATTCTCAACAGACGGGTGCACTTAATTTTGCCCAAGTTCAAGATCTCCTCCAAGATAAACTTAAAGCATCTGCTTCCCAAGATTAACATAAAGCATCTGCTTCCCAAGATTGACCCCAAACATATGCTGACTACCACAGCAGTTCCACAGGACATCACACTGAAGGCTCCCCTGCATAATTTGGAGGTGAGTGGGGCAATTTCTAGAGTCTCTGTTTTATTATCCACCACTGCTAAGTTACTTCAGTCGTGTCCGACTCTGTGTGACCCCATAGACAGCAGCTCACCAGGCTCCCCCGTCCCTGGGATTCTCCAGGCAAGAACACTGGAGGGGGTTGCCATTTCCTTCTTCAATGTAAGAAAGTGAAAAGTGAAAGTGAAGTCGCTCAGTCGTGTCTGACCCTCAGCGACCCCATGGACTTCAGCCTTCCAGGCTCCTCCGTCCATGGGATTTTCCAGGCAAGAGTACTGGAGTGAGGTGCCATTGCCTTCTCCGATTATCCACCACAACCCTGATTGAAAATCAGTTTTTTAATACAGCAGTTATAGCTCTTATCTGCCCAGATCCCTGGGCTTTGGGGGTCCTTTCATCATTCACTCACTCAAAGGTTATTGCTTCAAGCCCTGGAAGCACTGGGGGGTAAAGCCATGGGCCAGCCAGACATCTTACTCTCATAGCTGTTATGTTCTACTGACAGGGCAGACAGTGAGCATGCCCACAGACCTGTATGCTCTACGTCCACCCTCAATACATCATCTGAGGGAAAGAAAGCAGAGAAACCAGGAACAGTGGGCTGGGGTGCAGTGGGCAGGCATGAGAAGGGCTGGGTTGGCCTTTATGCCAAGTCTTGGATAAAGGCCAAGGGAAAGCAAGGGGGTATACACCTCAGGACTCGTGTTCTGGGCAAAGAGACCAACCAGTGTATCTGAGGGGATGTGAACCCAACATTTTTTAAGAACCCCAAGAAAGCCCAGGAAGCTTGAGTGATGAGTGAGACAGAGTGTAGTAGGAGGTGAGGGCAGAAGTCAGGCAGAGCCAGGTCACTTGGGTCTCCCAGGCCCTGGATGGGACTGGGGTTTTATTTGATCGACATGGGAGACCACCAAGGCTGACATGAGCGTTTTATGAAAGATCGCTTTTTGCCATGTGGAAAACAGACAGTGTCCCTGGAGGAAGAGGGGACCCAGTAGGAAGTTTGGCAGGTAACCTAGGTGAGAGATATTGGCAGTTAGACGGGGCATTCAAGGGAGAGTTAATAGTGATGAGAAGGTGCTGTGGGCTTTTTAGACAGAGCTGGGGAGCGGGAAGGGGAGTCGGTTTGTGAGCTAGAAGAGTGGGAAACAATGGAGACAATGTCTGAGGCAGGAAAGATGAAGGAGGGGTGGGTCTCAGGCAGGCAGAGACTAGCTGTGCTAAACTGGAGGTGCCAGTTAGACATTTGGATGCCAGGAAGCATCTACTCATGAGATAATTTTACCCACCGTGGTGGACACAGGGGTTGCCCTCCAATGACTCCGCCAAGGTCACTAACTAGCTGGCTGCCTCGTGGCTGCCCTGTAACACTTTGCCCAGAACGTAAACAGCATCACAGTCTCTCATCCTGGTACAGCGCTTGACAAACCACAAAACACTTTCTCGCTCAGTCTCCCAGTGAACCCAAAGAACCCTGTTCTTTAAGTGGGAGCTGAGGGACCTGCTGTTCAGAGACATCGGATGGCATTCCCACGGTTGGGACCCCACAGGCATGCTGTGCTTTCCGTGGCCCAGGGGGTATAAGTAAGTAAGTGTTAGTGGCTCAGTCGTGTCTGACTCTTTTGCAGTCCTGTAGACTGTAGCCTGCCAGGCTCCTCTATCCATGGGCTTTCCCAGGCAAGAAATTGGAGTGGGTTGCTATGCCCTTCTCCAGGGGATCCTCCCAACCCAGATGTCCAGGTCTCCTGCACTGCAGGCAGCTTCTTTACCGCCTGAGCCACTAACAAAATCCACCCAGCAGATGTGCCGTGAATGCTGGGTTTGGGAGATGTTGGGCTCTTCAAAATCCAGTACAAACATTGTCATGGCCACGTTCCCCAGCAGGGGCTCCTGCAGATCGGGGGTCATGTGTGTTCTGCACAAGCGCTTTTTCTCAGAGGGCAAATTGTCCTTGGTTGGATGGAGATAAGAAAACCTAGCTCCCTGGTGGTTTTCATCATATCTTTTTTATAGAAGTGTTGGAAAGAACTATCTGTCAGTTATTTTGTGGGATTTTTTCTAAGCCTTCAGACCAGCCAGCCTTCCTCTGTGTTTTCGTCCCCCTTCTTCCTTTTTACATGCGCAGACTCCTTGAGTCATCCACCCAATCCTGAGGATGTCTGAACCCAACAATCCCCAACCCTAGTATTGACCCCTCTTGGGGACATCTGACGTTCAAGGGTGAATTCAGTTGCTGGGAGCCAAGGGCAGCTTTCCAGAGTGGAAGCTAGCCTTCCTCCAACTGCTGGTGGCTTTCCATGAGTGGAAACCAGCCTTCCTTCACCTGACATCAGCTGTCGGGGGAGGCTGCCCCTCAATCTTGCCATAGGAGATTGCTGGGCACATCCTACCCCCACTGCCACCCCCACTCCAGCCAGCTTGGTCTGGAGCTAACCCAGAATCTGTGTCTTCCAGGCCCTGCATCAAGTTGAGATAGAGCTGAGCGAGCATGCCTTAACTGCGGACACAGCCCTTCACACACATAATCTGTTGAAAGCCCCCGTGAACGCAAAGGAGGTCCCGGTGGTCGTGAAGGTCAACAGACCCTTCTTGCTGTTTGTGGAGGATGAGATGACTCAAACAGACCTCTTTGTGGGCCAAGTCCTCAACCCCCAAGTTGAGTAGAGGTGGGGCCGTGCTGTGCAGCACAGGAACTTAGCAGGCCATGAATAAAAAGAGTACAATTCACCAGATGTGCATCAGAGCCACTGGGGCTGAGAAGCGTGGTCTGGGAATGGAGTGGGGACGGGTCTCCACCGGTCTTCTGTCCAGGAACAGAGCGGCATAAGGGGATTGAGGGGGGTCGGCCAGGGACTTTCGGCCAGGATGTCTTCTATCCCGGAGCAAGGCTGACATAGGCAGAGAATCAATTCTGAGTGGGTGAGCATGTGCAGGAGGGCTGTTTCAGTCGCGGACTGTCTCACAGCCTTGCTTCCTGCCCAATCGGCAGTCAGAGCGTGGCCTGTCTCTTATACACATCTAGATGTGTATAAGAGACAGTATCTGCCCAGATTGCCATTTCCTTCTCCAGGGGATCTTCCCGACCCAGGGATCGAACCTGGGTCTCCTGCATTACAGGCAGGTTCTTTACCAAATGAGCTAAAACAGCCTTCTATGAGAGAGTTATTATTGCCCCCTAGCGCACAGGAAGTAAAAGCAATGTGGGAAAAAAAGGACAATCATGCACAGAATAGGGTGTGTGTGTGTGTGTGTGTGTGTGCGCGCGTGCGCGTGTGCGCGCATGTGTGACTGGGACTTGGGTATTACCCAGCTGGCTATGAACTTCCTTGGACATATAGAATCAAGGAGTCTGATGGCAACCAGACATTTGACAAGTCAGGTCCAGAGGCCAAGGGCACAAAGACATCCAAACAGGCTGACCCAGTAGGGCTACCCATGCAGCAGGACCTTGCCTAGATGGGGTAGCTCAGCATAGCAGCCAGAGGAGAGTAGGGCAGATGGTGAAATGAAACTCTTCTGGTAGAAATTTCAGGCTCAGTGCTGAAAACATAAGGCCAGGAGTGAGATGGGTGGCCAAAAATGGGGCAGGGGACACTGACTCCTGAGCCATGTAATGAGATGACCAAGACAGAACCTCCTGGGGGCCACCAGTAGACCCAGGAAACTTGGACTGGACAAGAGAGACCTGGGCCCCCTCTAAACAAGAAAAGTCCCTCTGCGGTGGGATTTAGGACACAACCCAAGTGTGCTCTTCTGGGGATGATGTGAGCTCGAAGGAACCCCATCCACTACCAGAGGAGTCATTTCAGGGCTAGAACTTTCATTCTTTTAACAAAGATGCCCAAGAAAAGGCCTTGCCACTGGCATTATCACTTAAACCCAAGCTGCTAGAAAGGAGAGCCCTGGGGATGGGCCACAAGAGTACCTTGGAAAAGTAGTTCAGTAAAGGAGCTAACTCGAGAGAGGAACCACGAGGTAGATCGTTTTAGAAAATGTGGAGGAAGCGGAGTCAGAAGCATAAACAAAGGAAGAAGGCCAGGAGAACCATGTTTGGGCTTGGATCACATCCGAGCAGATGCGTGGCAGAGGCAGAGAGGGAAGGTGATCACAGAGGGTGCTGAGGGCCTGGTTCTGACCTTAGTGGCCCCAACCTGCAGTGGCTTGAAGCAGGTTTTCAGTTCCTTGTCAGAGACTGAGGTCAGGTTGCTGCAGGGAGAGAGCCAGTTCCTAATCACTAGACTAGTGGTCAGGGACAAGGCCCTGGCCCCTTGGCTCTGCAGAAAAGAATTCCCATAAATACAGAAAGTACTGAAATAATTAAAGTGTTTATTTGGGGAAAAGAGAACAGGACGTGTAGACAGACATGGGAGTCTTCAGAGAGAGAGAGAGAGAGAGAGGCAGTTTTAATCACTTATATGGGGCATTTCTTCTGGGTTGGCTTGGTTCTGAACCCATAGTTGGGCTTCCCTGATAACTCAGTTGGTAAAGAATCCGCCTGCAATGCAGGAGACACCAGTTCAGTTCCTGGGTTGGGAAGATGGGTCCTCTCATGTGTACGCGTGCATCTCTCAGTCAAGATGAGTTCCGTCGAAGAGGACTATGGGTAACTGACATCACTTACTATGGAGTGGCGCCCCCTCCCTTTCTAACCTCCAAGGAGCTTTCCAGTTGGGAAGATTTTCTTGACTTTGAAAATGAGAAATAAGTGGTCCCTTATCTCTTATCTGGGCAAGGCCCAGCTTCCTCTCCTGATGGTCCTGTTATTGATATTTTGGAGTTTTGGAGCTAGGATACTCCACAGAGAATAAACTCCATCTGCTTACCCTGGGGGTGGGGGGCATCTACCACTGCCTCAGTTACATTTAGTAGAGGGTGTCCATGAAGGATTTATTCAGGGTATACAGGATGATGGTTTGATTTCCACATGTTGTGGAATGATCACCACAGTACTTTTAGTTAACATCTCACATTCAGAGTGATTCATAAAAGATATGGCCCAGAACACACAGAAACACCAGTAATGGGTCAGCAGCTGCCACATCACAACCCCCTGAGGGCACATCCATACGTAAATGTCTTCACCCACCAAGCCGGGCCCAGGATCTCAATTCCCTCTGCAGGACAAGCCAGCAGGACGGAAACTATAAAGAGAAGGTCACTTCCGGCTTTCATACTAGCTCTAGGAATTGATCTGACAAACATTAACCAGGCTGCCGTGATCGTCAGGCACTATTTTCCTGCGGGTAGGAGGCGAGGCGGCGCTGAAGACCCAGGGCCCCCAGCCCAGGGACCTTGCTGTGAGTACCACCTTGCTGTGAGTACCACGCTTGTGTCTGAAATGAAGGTGGGGGTGACGGCACTCTCTCTTTCCCTCCCCCCTCCTCTCCCTCCCTCTGCCCACCGCCCCTCCCCCCTCCTTCTCACTTTGGCAGAATAAATGGCANTAGGAGGCGAGGCGGCGCTGAAGACCCAGGGCCCCCAGCCCAGGGACCTTGCTGTGAGTACCACCTTGCTGTGAGTACCACGCTTGTGTCTGAAATGAAGGTGGGGGTGACGGCACTCTCTCTTTCCCTCCCCCCTCCTCTCCCTCCCTCTGCCCACCGCCCCTCCCCCCTCCTTCTCACTTTGGCAGAATAAATGGCAGAATTGAGTTCCCTAAAGGAAAAATGCAATGACGTACTGCTTCTAAATCTTGAAGCGGGAACTTCAGGTTTTAAACAACCTTTTATGAATAACTTGGCCTTTAAATTTCTTTTGAGAAACTCCCAGTATTTCTCACAGTTAGGTAAGAAAACAGAGCAATACAACCCAAAGCAAAATGATCGCACGGTTGTAGCAACTTTATGGGACATTTTATTATATGAAAGAGGGAGGCTTCAGGGCCCTGGTCTGGATTTGACCCATGCTCCTGCTAGTTGTGTTTGTCTGGCCTTGAGACTCAGTTTCCCCATGTGTACAGCAGGGATAATATTACCGAGGTCTTAGGTTCTCATAAGGATTCCACGAAATGACATGAAGCAGTTTTCCTCCACTGGGGCACCGCTGGCATGTGGGGCAGACTATGCTTCCTGGCTTGTGTCTGTTCTAGCATTTCCAGAGCTTTCTCTCTCCCACTACACTGCAGTTGCGTCTCCTTCTCCAGACTTTGAGATGATCCAAAATATCATCCCCGCTTTCGCACACATCCCTCCCACAGCATCTGAGAACAGGCTGGGAACTAGTGATCCAATACAGCTAATGTCTCCATCTCCACCACAAAAGAAAACAATAAATAGGGATATTGTACCTAATTCATGGGATTCTTAGTTTTCTCCTGAGATCTTCTGGGAAAAGGAATAAAGGAATAACTTTGGTATAACTACATCCAGCCTCAATAGAAAGGGTGAAAATTAGCATTGCATGCTTCCTACATGCCAGGTGCTTTTTACATCATATTACATCTTATGATCCTTAAGCAACGCCACCCCCGGGAAGTAGGCATTGTCATTTGCATTTTGCAAATATCAACCAGCAGCTCAGAAAGCTTTCTTAACACAGTGTCACCTGGTGATTTAACTGCAGAGCCTTGATTCAAACCCAGGCCCTCTGACTTACAGTTCAGTCCTTTGTGAAATAGATACTCTGCAGGTCTGGGTGTCCTGGAGGTGCAATAAGTAGAAAATGGTGGTGAGTTCACTGGGGTAAAAATAAACTGGAAAAAAGTTTTATTACAGCTGTATTTCTAATTTTCTCCAGGGGCAGTCCTAATTTTTAAGCTGTTTTGTTTCCCAATATGAATGAGAATCATTATTTAGTGGGCTTGTTCAATTCAGTTCAGTTCAGTCACTCAGTCGTGTCCGACTCTTTGAGACCCCATGGACCGCAGCACGCCAGGCCTCCCTGTCCATCACCAACTCCTGGACCTTACTCAAATTCATGTCCGTTGAGTCAGTGATGACATGTACTGAGCTGCAATGGAAAGGTTAGGATGTGGCCTTGGGGATTTGCCTGCAGTACTTTGACCAGCAAATGTGTTTCGACAAAATCGATAATGAGACTACATTCTTCCCTCCCAACAACTGACCTTGGGGGTTTAATGGGATTTTTAGGGCACCAGGTGCTATAAACCATCTGGAAAAAATATGTAAATGGCCCAGAGATCATTGGTTTGGGTGAAAGGCATTAAAGGTGCTGATTAACAACTTATTGACCAGAGATACATCTTTTGTTACTGGAACGTTATTGACCACAGTCATTTCAATATTCACTTACATAACAAAACACCAGCAAAAGGATTTGGTTTCTGCAAAATCCCCTGGTCAATTTTGTGTTAAGACTTAAAATATATCAGGATAGACAAACGAGGATGGGGTGGTGAGCTGTGGATGGCTGCTGTGGCATGGAACAACAGAAGGGTCTGTCTTGAAAGGAGCAAGGGGATGGGACCCCTTACGGAGGACAGCAAGGTGCGGGTTGGGGGGCCGAGTGCATGCTCTTGTGTGGATGTGGGCACGGGTGTGTGATAAGCCTTCACCCCGAGCTGACACTGCACTCCTCACCCCGAAGCACTTTGACCCCCTAGGGGTGGCATGAAGCTCTTCTGGCCAATTCATATTAATGGTACTATGGATGATATTAATGGAGTCATTAATGAGCTCCTTAAAGCACAGGAGCTATTGTATTTGTTTCCTAGGCTGTATTAACAACCTTCCACAAACGGGTGGTTTACACAACAGAAACAGATTCTCACAGTTCTGAGGACAAGAAATCCAAGATCAAGGTGTCGGCAAGGCTAGGTCCTGAGGCTCCAAGGTAGGAGTCTGCTCCAGGCCGCTCTCCTTGCTCCTGTAATCTTAGGTGTTCCTTGGCCTGTAGAATCATCACCTTGATTGATCTCTGCCTTCATCCTTACATCTCCTTCTCCCTGTGTGTGTGAAAGCTCCCCTTTTTATAAGGACATCAGTCATATAGATTAAGGCCCATGCAACTCTCATATTAGAGCTTCAGAGACATAAGAGATGCAAGTTCGAACCCTGGTCAGAAAGATTTCCCTGGAGGAGGACATGGAAACCCACTCTAGTATTCTTGCCTGGAGAATCCCATGGACAGAGGAGCCTAGCGGGCTACAACCTGTAGGACTGCAAAGAGTTGGACATGACTGAAGCTGCTTAGCCTGAATGCACACAACCTCATATTAACTAATTACAACTCAATGACTCCATTTCCCAACAAGACCACGTTCTGATATGCTGAGGATTAGGACTTCTGAGGATTGAACATTTGAATTTGTGAGTGGGAGACTCAATTCAGCAGATGTCTTTCCTAAATCTTTCCATCAGTTAAGATACAGGTTTCAGCCCCAGCAAGTGACAAGAGCTACTGGAGATAACGGAGATGGAGTAAATCTCTCTCCTCTCCCCGCACCCCCAGGCCCCATTCACCCTGTGGCTTTGCCCGGCCTCATGAGCTGCCCTCACCCATAAGGTCTCTGAGGCCGATCGTCGCATCCACACTCCAGCTCACGGAGACCAGAAAAGTAGAGGGCATGCCTCCTTCTGGGAGAGCCTGGCCAGGAGGTTCATGCAGCATCTTATCCCCTCCAGTAGGCAAGATGCTAGTTAAAGGCCACACCCAAGTGCAGGGGAGGCCAGCATCACTCCTGTCAAAGTGTCCTGACTTTTGTCCTACGCTGTTGAGGGTCACCCCAGTCTTTGAAAGTTAACAAATGATTGAAAGAATGACTAGAGAGTAGAAAGAAAAAGGAAAGATGGGAAGGAAGGAAGAAGGAAGGAAAGGAGGCACGGAGGAAGAAGGCAAGGGGTAAAGACCAGGAAAGTTGCTGGAGTTTATTTTGTGGGGGGAGGGGGGTTAATCATTCAGAAAAATCAACAAAACCTTACAGATGAATCAATACATAAAGCTGAGAAGGGGCTTCTGCTGTGACTGAAGCCCTGGGGGAAAGTGTCTGGAGCCAGCTTACTCACCCCCTCCTCACCCTCTGCAGTGCCCCACTTGACATCTCTGTGGGATCCAGCCTGGATGTGGGTTTACTGTGTAAACACGAGGCTGTTTTTGAAGAAGGATGACGTGTTCCCCGTCTTGTTTTAAAGGATGGGGCCGGCATGGCTGTGGCTGCTGGGAGCTGGGATCCTGGCTTCTGTCCACTGTCAGCCTTTTCCTGCCCGTGGAGATAAGAGCCTGAGGGTGCCTGAAGCCCCCCATGGTCAGCTCTCAGAGTCCCTTCCCGCCTACCAGAAAATCACACCCACCCTTACCAGCTTCGCTTTGCATCTGTACAAGCAGCTGGCAGCAGAAACCCCAGGAAACATCTTCTTCTCCCCAGTGAGCCTCTCCAGTACCCTGGCCCTGCTCTCTCTGGGGACGCAAGGTGATACCCGGACTCAGATCCTGGAGGGCCTCGGCTTCAACCTCACCGAGACCCCAGAAGCCGACATCCACCGGGGCTTCCAGAGCCTCATCCACACCCTTGACCTACCCAGCCCCAAATTGGAACTGAAACTAGGCAACTCTCTGTTCCTGGACATGCAGCTGAAGCCTCAGCAGCACATTTTGGACAACATCAGGGAGCTGTATGGAGTTTTTGCCTTTTCTGCCAACTTCACAAACTCTGATGCAACTAGGAAGCAGATTAATGGCTACGTGAGCAGGCAAACGTACGGGCAGGTCGTGGACTGCCTGGAGGAGTTCACCCAAGACACCCTCATGGTTCTCTTGAACTATATGTTCTTTAAAGGTGAGGGCTGGCTCAGGCGCCTCCATCTCCAACCCTGCCCCCAAAGGCACCTATCTAAAATCTGTAGCTGTATCTTCTGGAAGCTACCTCCCTATATTTAAATACTGGTCTTATCTGTTTTCATTGTTGTTTAGTCACTAAGTCATGTCTGATTCTTGCCACACCATGCGCTGTAGCCTTCCAGGCTCCTCTGTCCATGGGATTTCCCAGGCAAGAATACTGGAGTAGGTTGCCATGTCCATCTCCAGTGGATCTTCCCAACCCAGGGATTGAACCTGTGTCTCCTGCATTGGCAGGTGAACTCTTTGCCACTGAGCCACCAGAGAAGCCTTGGTCTTATACCACTACTTCTTAATTTATCAATATTCGATTTCTTTTGCCATGTTTTTTCTGTTCTACTTTTACTCTGATTTTTTAAATACAATTTACAGTTAATCTTTTCTATTAGTAATTCACTATTAGGGAAATATTTTATGTTTTATATTATTGCCTATTTCAAACCTACAGAAATGTGTAGAAAATGACATAAAAACCACCATGTACCTAGAATTAACACATACTAACATTTTGCCATTCACTTCCGGTTTTTTTTTTTTTTTTTAACTAATATTGCAGATACATTCAGTTTCTTCTTAATCCTTCCCTGGTCCCATTTTCCTCCTATTCCATCCCTCCCTAAAGGCAACCAGGATCCTAGGGTTGGTGTGTGTTCCTCACATCCTTGGGTTCACACCATTAGGGTCTGAGTCTAAATCATTATTGGTTCTCCTGAGTCTGACATAGGTTTAAGGATATGTTCAGGTTAAGGACATTTGCTGAATGAACTTTGGCTTTCTGTTTAAGGCCTCTAGGAATGTTATTCATTCATTCAAAAGCATACATTAAGTACAAACTGTATCACAAGGACTTTCATTACCTTTTGGGGAAATCTGCTGGAGACAAAGTTTCAATCCCTGGGTTGGGAAGGTTCCCTGGAGAAGGAAATGGTAAGCCACCCCAATATTCTTGCCTGGGAAATCCCATTCAGAGAGGAGCCTGATGGGTTACAGTCCATGGGTTACAAAGTTGGACGCGACTTGGCTACTACACAACAACAATATGAATAAGACAGTTTCCTCATTCTTGTGTAGGCCACAGTCCCGTGTGGTTGTCAGTAAGTAAAAGCACAACTACAACGCAGTAGAAAGGCGACACTCTTCTGGGTGGATACAGGTGCACTGGAGTTCTTGGAAGATACAATTTTCCAGATTCAAAGAGCGAGGGAAGGCTTCCTGGAAGAGAAGTCATCTAAGCTAAGACACACAGGATGAGTTAGACATACTCAGGCAAAGAGGCTATGGGAGAAATGAATGGAAGAGGGTTCAAGTTGAAATATACTATGTGAAAAGGTCCAAGGAAAAGAGTTACCATTGCATTTTCTAGAAGGAAACAAATTTAATTAGACTGGTGCAAGTGCAGTCTGGCTACAATCTGGAAAATTATTTGGAGGAGAATAAGGGTAGAACAAAGACAACTTAGGAGGTTCCTGAAATGGTTCAAAGTCAGATGGTGGCCTCAAATAAAGTGGTAACTTTGGAGACAGAATCATGCCCAGTTGGGGGTGGGCATGAGGGACAGGATGAGCCAGCCCCTCCCCCATCACCAAGACCAGTGTTTTCAGGAGGTCCAGTCAGGAGATGATTGTGGGTGGAGATGGTAAGTAGAAAGAAAGAAAGTACTGCACGCGTGGACAGGACTGTGAGAGACTCTGCATCTCTAGCCAGTGTGGCTTAGTGTATGTCTCCCCAGCCTTGCCCTTTCAGAATGTCTTCTCATGGTTTTGTGGGGTTTGTGTCCTAAGCCAAGTGGAAGCATCCTTTCAATCGTTACCAGACCCAGAAGCAAGAGAGCTTCTTTGTGGATGGGAGGACCTCTCTCCGCATCCCCATGATGCA
This sequence comes from Oreotragus oreotragus, assembly GCA_006410675.1. Lineage (NCBI taxonomy): Eukaryota > Metazoa > Chordata > Mammalia > Artiodactyla > Bovidae > Oreotragus > Oreotragus oreotragus. The sequence continues at coordinate 74,023 of SJYX01002169.1, read as the reverse complement.
CCAGAAAGAAATGCACAGGTTCCTCTATGACCAGGAAGTGGCCTGCACTGTCCTGCAACTGGAATACAGTGGAAATGCCCAGGCCCTGCTGATCCTCCCTGACCCAGGGAAGATGGCGCAAGTGGAGGCCGCTCTGCAGCCAGAGACCCTGAAGAAATGGGATAAATTGCTCCTCCCCAGGTAAGTGCCAGAGTGGAAGGACTCTGGCTAACTTTGTATGAGAAACCAGCAGGTTTTTATCAACTCCACTTGCAAGATCCTAAGCCCTGCTTGGCTCTCTGCACTGCCAGTTAACCAACTATGTCATCTTGGGCAATTCTTGCCATGTGGGTCTCAGTTCTTAGTTGCTCAGTCACGCCCAACTCTTTGTGACCCGATGGACTGTAGCCCACCAGGCTCCTCTGTCCATGGACTTCTCCAGGCAAGGATACTGGAGTGGGTTGCCATGCCCTTCTCCAGGATGTGGGTCTCAAATTTTCTCAAATGTAAAATGGGGCCATTATAACCACCACACTGGGTTGCTTGGAGGATTAATCAAGTTAATATGTATAGAATATGAGACTGTTACCTGGGGCAGGAGAAGGGCTCATCGGGTGTTAATCATGTTTACCCCTTCCTGGACATCTTTCTGCTTTTCCTCTTGTCTTTTTTCTTTGGATAATAATTTACTACCAGAAGGCAGCTGAGTGTACGTAACAAATCAGATCGAGGACAATTATTCAATATTAAGAATAATTATGATTCACAAGAACAGTGGGTATTTCTTAAGAGTGGCTCTTTTTTAGTTAAAACATCCCTTAAAGAAGCTAAATACCAAGAAGAACATTGTAAAAATAAAAATGTTGATTGCCAGTTTGGGGAAACTCTACCTATCCCCTTCTCTCTCACTTGCTTTTTGGTTTGTGGTTTTTTCTCATAGTGGTTTTAGTGGTTTCTGGTTTCCCTAGACCACATACTCCAACTAGCCCATTCTTGAGATGTATCTTCCTTTATTGGGTACTCTGGATAAAATCTGGCCTCAAGTTCTAATTACCTCTTGCTGCATAACAATCTACCCCCAGAAGAATAGCTTGAGAAACACCCATCTCTCTTGATTCTGTGGGTGGACTGGGTTCAGCTGGGCGGTTCTCACTTGGATTCTCGTAGATGGAGTCAGATAGTGGCCAGAAGGGGAGCAATGAAGTTTCCCCCACTTGAATGTCTAGAGCCTGGGTTGACTGGCTAGCTGAGCTAAGAGCTTAGCAGGCATCTCTCTCTCTCTTCATGTAGCATTCCATGAGGCTACCTTGGGCTTCTGCACAGCAGCTGAGCACAGTTCTTATTGCTATACGACAATTCAAGGATCCAAGAGGGAACATTCTGAAAGGCAGGAAGTGAAGGCTCCTGCTCTTTTAAGGCCTAGTTTCGGAAATTAGCCAATGTCATTTCTGCCATATTCTATTGGTCAGAACATTCACTGGCTTCAAAGGGATGGGTATCATGGGCTACTTCATTTTCACTTTTCACTTTCATGCATTGGAGAAGGAAATGGTAACCCACTCCAGTGTTCTTGCCTNAATTAGCCAATGTCATTTCTGCCATATTCTATTGGTCAGAACATTCACTGGCTTCAAAGGGATGGGTATCATGGGCTACTTCATTTTCACTTTTCACTTTCATGCATTGGAGAAGGAAATGGTAACCCACTCCAGTGTTCTTGCCTGGAGACTAAACCTCTTAAATCCACCATCACTACTTGATAGGTGTCAGTCAGCTTCATCCCCATGGGAGCCTTCTCTCAGCACCTTAATGGCACAGGTACCAAGGATAGAGAAACAGTGTTTTGTGTTTAGGTAGAGATTCAAGCACCAAATAAAAGATACAGGTCAAGGACAGAGGCCGGGATTTAAAGTATTATTCCTGTTGTCTGTGAATCTACACAGCTCTGGTCAGTTTGAATCCAGCCCCATATTCTCAGGCCCCCTTGGGATGAACCTGCCCTTTACCCCATCACAGGAGGAAGTGCCATAGAATCTTATACACCAGTAGATTTTTTTTTTTCTTAAGAAGGGTCTGTTTTGACCTCCCACTTTGACCTTCAAAAATCAAAACCACCCTAGGTTATTTATCTAAACTTCAGTTGTTCCCTGATACCATGTGTTGTGCCAGAGAGTTACAGTATCATGGTGGCATTTGAATGGGCTTCCAGACATGGAAAATTCAAGCTGCCAGGTTTCTGTTTCGCAGAAGGCAATGGCACCCCACTCCAGTACTCTTGCCTGGAATATCCCATGGATGGAGGAGCCTGGTGGGCTGCAGTCTACGGGGTCGCTAGGAGTCGGACACGACTGAGCTACTTCACTTTCACTTTTCACTTTCACGCACTGGAGAAGGAAATGGCAACCCACTCCAGTGTTCTTGCCTGGAGGATTCCAGGGATGGGGGAGCCTGGTGGGCTGCCGTCTCTGGGGTCGCACAGAGTCAGACACGAAATGACTTAGCAGCAGCAGCAGCAGCAGCAGCAGCAGCAGGTTTCCCTTTATTCAGCTATGAGAAAGGCTGGTCTGCCCAGGGGAACTGTGCTTTCTGATAACTCCATTTCTTTATTTACATTGATCGACCACCTACTCTTATGTTGGGCTCTCTAAAAGACATCCCTCAGCTAGGCTGTACTCAAACCCTGCTCCATGGTGGGACCTGCCTTCCAAATGCTGCCTGGGAAAATTGTGTCTGGTAGGCTCAAAAACTGGCCAATGTAATTTCTTCCATACTCTATTGCTTTTTGTTCTCCACATTTGTTTCCTTTTTATTACTGTTCAACTCACTGACTTCCCACTACCTCCCTCTTCAGTTAGACATCTGTACCCTCATATTGACCCAGGAGTTAAACCAATAAAAAATAATTTGAATTGGCATCTCTAATTTGACTTTATTTGAGGCACAAGTTTCCAAGCTGGCTGGTAACTAAACCAAGCTTGCAGTTGTCATGTCAACTATCAAACAATAATTTCAGAGATGAATAACCCCAGGAAGAAAAGGACAGAATTCTCTGGGTCAACGGAAACTTGTGAACATAACACTAAGAATAAGACAATCTGATGGCAAAGGCATGGCAGTAACAGGAGAGAGTGTTACTCTGGATTCATGACGTCACTTTACATGCAAGGTCTCTCATCAGATCTTCAACAGCCCCTGAAGTCCAGATAGGTGAGAGATGGTGTAGCTTTATTAAGGGCTTGCCAATAGATGGGTTTAGGATATCATTCAGAAACTGAGCCAACAGAACTTGCTCATGAATCAGATATGGAGATGGGGCAATGTTAACAGCATTTACCTTCAATGGTTACTCTGTGACTTTAATCAGCGAAGCCTTGGAAACCTAACCCATTGTCCAGCACCTAGAAAGTCCTCCAGAAATGTGACAAAGATGAAGACCTATGGCTGTGCCAGAAGTCTTCTTAGATACAGACAAGATACTCTGTGTAGTATGAAGAAAAGGGGGTTCTGGATTGTGGGATGTTCTGGCATAGTAGGTGGTATCATGAGAAGCCTGATTCCCCCACCATGGGGAGCACGTCTCCCTCCCAAAACTCATGCTGCCCACAACACAGGGCAAGAGCATCCTGTATAATGAGACAGCAGAGCTTCTCCATCTGATTCTCTCCCCAGCCTGCTGGATTTGCACCTGCCAAAGTTTTCCATTTCTGGAACATATAACCTGGAGGAGATACTTCCCCATATTGGTCTCACCGGCTTATTCAACTCAGAAGCTGACTATTCAGGAATCACTGGGCAGCCCAACAGAACCATCTCCAGGGTAAGGTGGTGTATGTGGGTGTGTGTGTTGGCTGGGAGGGGGAGGGTATGTTCTCCTTTGACATAAGGTTCATTTGAGAGTCAAGTGCTCCTTTTTTTCTTTTCTGATTTCTTAATGTCACAGTCTCTAAGGCTTATTTTCACTGGCAGCTCCCTTTTTACTCCCCTTTCTTCTAGACTTCTATGTGTTTCAAAGAAGCAATAGAGTCTTGAATAGAGTAGACGCCCATCCGTGGAGCCAGAATTTCCCCAGGGGACCAGCCTTCTTTTTATTCTTTTAACTTCCTCCAAAGGCAGGCAGTGAGATTCTATCTACCTTTGTTACAACTGTAGAAAGTAGTGGGAATGAACAGGAAGTGTATCCATCAGCTTTGCTATAGTAACAAACAATCCCCAAATCTCAGTGTCTTCTTGTAACAGAGGTTTATGTCACTCATGTGACATATCAGAGGTGTATCACTACGTCTCGCTACAAATCTACTTCACATGTCTTATTCATTCTGGAATGTAGGTTAAAAGAGAGGCTTCTGTGTGGGACATGCCATTCTCATTGCAGTGGGGAAAAAAAAAAAAAACAGAGAAAATACGCAATGTCTCTTAGCACTTCTCACTCATGGCCTCTGTCAAGGCCACTCATTGACTAAGACGAGTCCCACAGTTAAGACAGCCGTCAGTGGGGTGGGCTCATGTTCTCTTGCAGGAAGCACTGCAGGCCACAGGCACGGGCGGGGGCTGATGACAGCCTACAGGAAGAGAGAGTTCGTAATTGAGAAGAATGCAATTTTCCATAAGAGGGAAGACCAGAAAGTCCCTTCTGTTCTTCCATTACCTTCCTAAGATAGAGTCATTAATTATCGGTTTAGCCTTTGCTAGGAATTTCATAAAGAAAGTATACTGTCTTCAGTTTCAGAAAGAGCAGCTGAGATTTGGAACATGAAACTAGGGAACAAAGACGGGGTTCTGAGTGTGTGTGTGTGTGTGTGTGTGTGTACCTGCCCATCATGGAGAGAGCAAACAAGAGGAAAAAAGAATAATTTAACCTTTTAAAGGATTTATTTTACGGCAACTTTTGTTGTTAGATTTATCTCTTTACAAATCTTTTTAGAAATGAAAGAGATTGTCAAGGCCAACATTTTCAATTTAAATTTAAAGCCTCAGAAACCTTCCTAAGGAGTTGTGTGAAAATGAGGCTAGTGGTAAAGAACCTGCTTGCCAATGCAGGAGACATAAAAGATGCGGGTTCAGTTCCGGGGTTGGGAAGATCCCCTGGAGGAGAAAATGGCAACCCGCTCCGGTATTATTGCCTGAACAATCCCATGGACAGAGGAGCCTGGCGGGCTACAGCCCATAGGGCTGCAAAGAGTCTGACATGACTTAGCATGCAGGTACAAGGTTTTAAAAGAGCAGAATTCTTTTTTTTTTTTAATTAATTAATTTTAATTGGAGGTTAATTATTTCACAATTCTGTGGTGGTTTTCACCACACATCGACATGACTCAGCCATGGGTGCACATGTGTCCCCCAATCCTGAAACCCCCTCCCACCTTCCTCCCCACCCCATCCCTCTGGGTTGTCCCGAGCACCAACTTTGAGTGCCCTGCTTCATGCATCGAACTTGCACTGGTCAGCACTGGCCATCTGTTTTACATATGGTAATATACATGTTTCAAAGCTATTCTTTCAAATCACCCCACCCTCATCTTCTCCCACATAGTCCAAAAGTTTTGTTTACATCTTTACTATCTTTCTAAATTCCATATATGTGCGTTAATATACTGTATTGACGTTTCTCTTTCTGACTTACTTTACTCTATATAACAGGCTGCAGTTCCATTCACCTTATTAGAACTGACTCAATGTGTTCTTTTTTATAGCTGAGTAATATTCCATTGTGTATACATACCACAACTTCCTTAACCATTCATCTGCTGATGGACATCTAGATTGCTTCCATGTCCTGGTTATTGTAAACAGTGAAGAGCAGAATTCTTTTCATGGAGCCCAGTAGAGTGCATGGCACATCAGACAACCTGGTTTTGCTGAGCTCATTTTGGAAGCCATTGACTTAGGTGGAGCAAGCCATTTTAACAATGAGAAAACTGAGACTTAGCAAGAACAAGCGCAGCTCGTAGCAGAAAATGAGTCTCCAGCCTGTGCTACATACACTGGAGTGCTTAGGAAATGCTCCGAAAAGTCGCTATTAGGTTTTTACAGACTGATGGGTGCCTGCTTGAGCAGGCTTCCCATGTGATGCAGTGGTAAAGAGTCCACCTGCCAATGCAGAAGGTGCAGGATACATGGGTTCCATCCCTGGAGCAGGAAGATCCCCTGGAGAAGGAAATGGCAACCCCCTCCAGTATTCTTGCCTGGAGAATCCCATGGACATAAGATCCTGGTGGGCTATAGTCCATGGGGTTGGACATGGCTGAGCAAATCCGCATGCTCATGCAGCCCTCAGCCCCATTCAGGCCCATTTGTCTCTCCTTCAAAGAGCAAACAGCATGGTCAGGGTGACACCCCAGGGGATGATGGAGGTAGAGAAACCTGCGAAGGAAGGAAATGAAATAAAGGCAGGAGTTGCTTCCTGGGAGGGCGGGGCCTGAGTGGGGTAACTCCGCCTCCATCTCCCTCTGCCACAGTAGGTGGCCTCGCCCCCTTGAAGCGCCCTGACCCCATGCTGTCTCTGCCCCTCTGCCCTCCTTCTAGGTGTCACACAAGGCGACAGTGGATGTGAGTGAGCGGGGAACCGAGGCAGCTGTGGCCTCCAGCCTCCTCTCCCAGCCTCGGTCTCTGAACGTGACGTCAGCCCCACACGCCCGTTTCAACCGGCCTTTCCTCCTGCTCCTTTGGGAGGTGACCACTGACAGCCCACTCTTCCTAGGAAAAGTTGTCAACCCAGCTGCTGGGTGACCATCGTGGGAGGCCAGGGGGTGTCTTGTCCCTCTTTTAAAAAACAGGAGGGCCAGCACCAACCTGCATCTCAGGGCTGCTGTGAGGACCAGTGAATCAGTGTGCAAAGATGCTAATAAAGTTGACCCTGGGTTTTGTGAACAGTGAGGAGTGATGCTTACAAGAGGGGATTCAGCACCCAGAGCAGAGGTCAGTCATTCACTCTACTGTCTCCTCCAATCTGGAGTCAGCTGTGGGTAGAAAGTTGGCAACGAGAGCAGCCTGGGGTTATAGCTTCCCTAGAGTCGTCCACCAATGCTGCTGCCGCTGCTCATCCTTCCTGAGTGTCCTTTGGGCAAAAATCCTAGGAAAAGGCACAAAGGACATCAGGTGGAGTAAGCGAATCTCTCGCTGCTTGGTGAACCATCTTGGCTATATAGCAAAGTGATGTCAACCTGAAATATTGCCTGGATGTCAGAAGTTCGTTCACCTTGAGGGGAGACTGAAGCAGAGCAGAAGCTGTAAGTCATGTTCTATGAAAAGAAGGGGGTGTGAGGATGGGCCAATTAAATAAAATCCAGAAACAGAGGTCAAGTGTCCAAGGACAACTCCAGATCAAAGAAAGTGGAAAAATAAATATGGCCTGGTGAGACAGTGGGCTTATGGTGCAATCTTGATCAGTGGGATGAATTTGCATCTAAGTAATGATGCTTCCTTTTGGGGGTCAGCAGGCCCACCCCACAAGCATCTGTCTGGAAGTAGTAGGGAAACTCAGAAATGCTAACACAGCTGCATGTATGTACCATGCATGTGACAATACATCCTGACAGTGAAGTCGGTGCCTAGAGGGTGACTGTGGACGGCACATGTCTAGGAAAAAGCTGTACCAACAAGAGCAAGTGGTAGAACTCCCCCACCCTCATCCCAAGGAGGTAAGACTTGAATTGGATCTTGCAAGCTAGGGAAGCCTGAAATAAAGAGAAAGAGGGTAAGACAGTCCGGAAGAGGATGGAGGAGGTATGTTATGGGCAAAGACCACCAGAGGAAAGGAAGGAAAATGTATGTTCTGAGAAAAGAAGAGAAGACCAGCTTCACAGCAATAGAAGGCTTGCATAGGATCACAGGAGAAAGTCACGCTGGAGACAGATACGGAGTTAAATGTTGGAGGCTTTGGTTGCCAGGGTAAAGGGTGTGGACTCTGTTTTGTCCACAGTGGGGAGTGGCTGTACAAGTGCGTAAGTAGATGTGGGTGTGGACGAAGCAGTGATTGGAGAATCCTGACAGGTGGGTGTGGATGAGATCAGGTGTGGTGAAGCCAGTGTGAGGGGTCAGCCAGAAAAGGCCTTGCACCCAAGTCCACTCCCACCTTGTGCCTGTCCTGGCCCATCCCCCCTCCTGCCTCCGCCAGGCCACCAGCACGTGTGACCCCACGTCCAACCAGCCCCCCGGGCCCTCTGCATCCCTCCCCACCCTGCCCTGCCTGCCTCTCTGGACCATACTTCTCTTATTAGAAAGGAGGGGATTCCAGGAGGCCCGCCTCGTGTCCTGGCAACCTGCCAAGCACAAAACCTCTCTGTTGCTTTGAACTAAAGACTGAATAAGAGTTAACTTTCAAAAGCTTGAAGAGCTGCCAAAATCCTTTTCAACACTGGAATTGGCTCTTGCAGAAATAAAGAAAAAAACTCGTAAGTTAAAAAAATTAAAGTATGCAGGTGGCCATCACATGGGCTAGATGCACCGTATGGAGACAAACACGTGCTCTGCCTCAACACAGATTTACTGAACACCTACTATGTGCTAAGTGCCAGGCACTGTTAGGCACTGGGAACAGGGCAGTGAAAAAAGCAGACAATAAGCCCTGCCCTCAAGGGGCTTACATTCCAGTGGCGGAAAGGAAACAGGTAAACAAAATAAACATTAGAGCAGAGGGTCCAACCTCCAGGATCTAATGCTTTCTGATCTGAGGTGAAACCAGCAATAATCCTAGGAACAAAGTGCGTAATAAATGTAATGTGCTTGAGACCATCCCAGGCACCACGAAATTTATCTTCCACGAAACTGGTCCCTGGTACCAAAAAGGCTGGGGACTGCTGCCCTAGAGAGAGACAGCAGTGAGGATGAGTTCTCTGGGGGTGAGAATGCACCCAGGAAAGTCTGATGCACGTGGAGGACCCTTGATGGTGACTGAGCGGAGCACCCAGGGATGAAGCTGAATTTCAGCAGACTGTGTTGTGTGCTCCCTTTTAGCCTTCCTACCCAGGAAACTACAACAAGTGGAATCCAATCCTCTCTACTGGATAAGAGGCTCTGAATGGAGACCAAGGCAGCCAGGGGATCTAGAGATATTTATTAACTCTCTGCTCCAGCCTAGGCATGGTGATCACAGAACCATTGATCAACCTTTCAAGTCTCCCTCTCTGCGTCCAGTGCCCACTGTGCATTCAATACTCTGGGTTAAACAGCATTATAGGCAATTGACAGATATCAATAAATTTATTAGTTGCCCCCCTGAAATCATGAGAAGTGGTTCTGCTCTGCATCCCTCTTCCAGGTGGGGAAACTGAGGCATGGTTTGCTAGCCCATGGCAGAACCTGGAGTTGAACCAGGCTGTCCAATTCCAGAGCCCATATGCTTCATCTCTAGGACACACCTCCTGGACTTCCCCAGTGGCTCAGACGGTAAAGCATCTGCCTACAACGCAAGAGAGCTGGGTTCGATCACTGGGTCAGGAAGATCCCCTGGAGAAGGAAATGGCAACCACTCCAGTACTCTTGCCTGGAAAATCCCTGGGATGGAAGAGCCTGGTGGGCTACAGTCCATGGGGTCACAAAGAGTCTGACACGACTGAGCGACTTCACTTCACTTTCACCTGCCAGGAGAACAACTCGAAAGTTACCCAAACACACCTCCTTGGCTCCAAAACGGCAAGGACCTGACCCCCTAGGCTGGAGAAGGGAAAGAGGGGGAAACCCCGTGAGCAGGAGCCTTTGGGGGAGACCTTACAGGGAAAGACCCAGAAGCTTGCCTGGAGGACAGAGACGCGCCCTTTCATCTGTTTAGAGCCATTACCTGAGTCTGGGGCTGACACAAAGGCAGCAGAGAAACACGTTTTCTGATGGAACGCTGTGAGGCGGGAGGCATGCCGCCTGGAGAAATTCTGAGAAAGCCTCAGAGGCGAAAAGGAAAGAGCCCGCTGAAGGACGCGGTGTAAGGACACACGGAGTCGACTCCCCATGTGGGGGTTTAGTGGAAGGGAACCCACTCCCTTCCAAGCTGGGCAGGCACCCCACTCTCTCTCCTGTCTTCTCTTTTCACCTTTCCTGGGGAGACCAGTTGAGGCAGACTTGTGGACACGAGTGAATTCTCGCTACCTCCACTGGCTGGACACCCGTGGACGAGAGGCTTGGTCCGTCTGCGCTTCAGCCTCTTCGGCTGGAAAACACAAAGCCCGTGCACGCGGCTGCCCTCCTGGTGGCTCAGGGGTGGAGAATCTGCCTGCCAAAGCAGGAGACGTGGGGTTGACCCCTGATGCAGGAAGACCTCACTTGCCATGGAGCAACCAATCCCGTTCGCCGTAACTACGGAGTCTGTGCCCTGGACTCCGGGAGCTGCAGGTACTGAGCCCGTGTGCCTCAACTACTGAAGCCCGTGCCCTCTAGCGCATGCGCTCCGCAGCAGGAGAGGCCGCCACAGTGAGAAACCCACACGCCGCAGTGACGAGTAACCTGGCTCAGGGCAGCTAGAGAAAGGCCCAGGCGGCAGCCAAGACCAGCTCAGTCAGAAATAAATAAGTATTTATGTGTGTTTACTTCACTGCTGAGGCAGTGCAATGCTATAAATATATTATAAATATTTATAAATAAAATACTTATTTTTAAAGAAGAAATAGATAACTCGAATACTGTCATATCCATTAAAAAAAACAGAATTGTGAACATCAAGTGGGGTCATGAGTGCAAAGCATTAAGCACCTGTTATACAGTAGGTGGAGAAGGAAATGGCAGCCCACTCCAACATTCTTGCCTGGAGAATCCTGTGGACGAGGAACCTGGTGGGCTGCCGCCTATGGGGTCGCACAGAGTTGGACGCGACTGGAGTGGCTTAGCAGCAGCAGCAGCATACAGCAGGTGTTCAGTGAACGGTGGTTTTATCCCCACCGTATTCTCTTGGCTGCCCCAGCTCTCAAGGTTGCCCTTTACTCCCACAGAGCATAGGTCAGCTCTAGGGAATGCCCACATTCCCCAGGTGACCACTGGTCCAGGTGTGTGATGTAACCCCTCCCAGTGAAACCACGTAGGTAGAACATTCTCAGAACCCAAAGGTGCGCATGGAGAGCCTTCAGGGACTTTGCCCAGGGAATCCGCCTGGAGGGCGAGACTGCTTTTGCTGCAGGGACATTTGCTGTGGGGGGGACGTTGGCTGTGACAGTACCGTGGCACCCAGGGGGAGCCGTTGGCCCAGGAATGAGGGCTGAAACTGCAGAGGCATGCGTGGGTGAGAGCCCTGTGAGTTTTCTCTAGAAACATCATTGTTGCTGATCATTCACTGAGCTGCTGCTTCACTCCCTTCTTAAGCTGTCACTTTCAATCACCTGTGAATTGAGTGTGTTTCTCCCCAAGTGCAGGCTCCAGATGGATTTAGACTCCAAACCAGACTTCGAACCATCTAGAAGAGCATGATCATTTTCTCTTTTTTTTAATTCTTATGTCATATGGGAATATGGTTGACTAAAAATGATGTGTTCATTTCACGTGTACAGCAAAGTGATTCAGTTATACACATACATGTATCTGTTCTTTCTCAGATTCTTTTCACATTTAGGTTATTACAGAATATTGAGCAGCGTTCCCTGTGCTGTGTAGTAGATCCCTACTGGTTATCTATTTTAAATATAGAAATGTGCACATTTCCATTCCAAACTCCCGAGCTCTCTTTCCTTCCCCTTCCCCCTTACTCCAGTAACCATAAGTGGATGAGGAACCTGATCATTTTCAAGGTAAGTCAACAGCTACCTAAAATTTATATTTTTAAAGATCTTATCATTTTCTTTTTGGTAGGTCTTGAACCATCTCTGCCATGCCTTAGAGTGCCAGCTACACTTACTTTGCCCCGGGTTGTAGGTAAATAGGCCTTGAGTGCTGGAACTAAGGCCCTGGCCATGTGCAGCCTGCAGGAATATACAGGGCCCTGTGGGGAAGATATCATAAAAGCCACTGTCTATCACCCTGCCTGCTAATGCAGGAGACACAGGTTTGGCCCCTGGGTCAGGAACTTTCCCCTGGAGAAGGAAATGGCAACCCACTCCAGGATTCTTGCCTGGATAATCCCATGGGCAGAGAAGCCAGGTGGGTTACAGCCCACCGGATCACGAGGAGTCAGACACGACTGCCCATACATGCCACCTCAGTATTTTAGGCTGAAGAGGCTGGTGACTCTGTTTCCCCAGGGGCAGCCTTCTAGAACTGCGTCCCCTCATCCAATCCACCCATACCCCTGAGAGGCCCAGTTCCTAGAATAAAACCCTTTATTACAAAACCTACTTGCAGTGCCTCTTTTCCTGATCAAGAAACCAGACTAATTCACATGAAAGCACCTTTATTTTGCCTTCTTTCTTGAAGGATAATTTCACTGGGTATTAAGTAGGCAGATTTTTTTTCAGTGCTGAAAAGATGTCATTCCATTATATTTGACTTTCATATTTTTGGCTGAAAAGCTATCTATAATTTTTATAATCCTTTGAAGGTAATGAATTTTTCCCCCTCTGGCTGCTTTAAATTTCTTCTCTCTCTCTCTCTTTTTCTGTTTGGTCTTTCAACTGTTTTAAAATGATGTCTCTACGTGCAGTTTTTCTTGTACCTGTTTGCAGTTCATGTACCTTCTAGAATATGCAATTTGATGTCTGTTTTGAAGAATTCTCAGAAATTATCTCTTTAAAAATTGCTTTTATTCCAATTTTTTCTTCTTTTTCTGGGACCATGATTATGCATGTATTAGATGCTTTCATCCTGTCTCATATGTCTCTTATATGCTTTTCTGCATTTTCTGTTCTTTTTTTCTCTCTAGGCTTAATATGAATATTTTCTATTTGCCCATCTCTCATTCCTTCTCTCTTTTCCTCTGTTTGGACTGCTATTGAATACCTCTACTGAACTCTTAACTGAAGTTATTTTATTTTTAATACTAGAATTTTAATTAGATTCTTTTTGTGGATTCCACGTCTGTCTTTTCTTCTATTTCATTACACAGAATAATCATGGTGAAAGTCTGCTTGATAGCTGCAATATCTAGATACCTGTGAATGTTTATTCTCTGTTTTTCCTCTTCATCTTCAGCTATTTTTTTTTCTGTTATTTGTTATGCCTGGTTGTTTTTATTAGATGCCAAACAATGTATATCAAAAATTATGTAGTGGTGACTATTTTCTTTCTCAAAGGAATATTTTATTTTCTTCCTTTGGGCAGAGAGAGGACAGAAAGATTCTCTAGAAGAGTCAAGATTGGGTTTCAGTGTCTTTTGAGGTCTGGTTTCTTTGGCCTTCCCCCACCTAATGTACCAATAATGAGGTCTCCACTGCCCCCTTCACAAATTCATACGCCAGTTCTTGTTCCCTGAATACCAGGAGCCTGCTGAAACCTCTGTTATTTTAGCAGGTAACTTTTGTCTGATTATTCAGTATCCCATGCATTCACTGCTCCAGTATTTTTGTCTGGAGAATCCCATGGACAGAGGGGAACCTGTGTGACTCGTGGGAGACAGGCAGAAAATTCCTTGAAGGGAAATTGTGTGCAGAAGGCTGAGTTCACGTCCTTGTGGGTCTATTTTCTAGATGATCGGTCCCTCGCATCCTAACTTGTTGCTTCTGCACTCTCCTTTGTGTTTCCTTAGCCTGCTGCTGCTGCTGCTAAGTCGCTTCAGTCGTGTCCAACTCTGTGCGACCCCATAGACGGCAGCCCACCAGGCTCCCCCGTCCCTGGGATACTCCAGGCAAGAACACTGGAGTGGGTTGCCATTTCCTTCTCCAGTGCCTGAAAGAGAAAAGTGAAAGTGAAGTCGCTCAGTCTGTCCGACTGTTAGCGACCCCATGGACTGCAGCCCACCAGGCTACTCCATCCATTGGATTTTCCAGGCAAGAGTACTGGGGTGGGGTGCCATTGCCTTCCCCGTTCCTTAGCCTAGTGACAGTGTTATAGGCTCTAAGCCACTGTGCTTGCCCAGTTCTGTGCCCTAGACTGGAAATCAGCAAAAGTCCTAGAGAGAAGAACCAGCAGCAAGTGTCGCTTCACTGCAACACACTTCCTTTCTCCCTGGGATGTTCTCCCTGTCCTTACCTCAAGCTCCTACACTTTCTCCAGCACCTTTACTCATCTATATTTTATGTCTTAGTCAGCATCTATAGTTTCCTTGAGGAGGGATTAGTGTGCTTTTAGCCTCTCTCTCATAGTCGGAAGCCAAATTCTTACAAAGAGAAGCCTGAGCTATGATCCCATGCGCTTGGTGGAAACCTCAGATTACATGCCCACTTGGTTGGTCCATGGAGTGAGTGCCCAGCCTTTTGGTGCCCAGACATTATTCTGAGTGTTTGCGTGTGTGTTTTGGATGAAATGAACATTTAAATGAATTAAAGCAGATTGCTCTCCATAATGTGAGTGGGCCTCATTCAATTCACCAAAACCCTGGATAGAACAGGCAGGAGGAGAAGGGGACGACAGAGGACTTGATGGTTGGGTGGCATCACCGACTCAATGGACGTGAGTCTGAGCAGCTCCAGGAGATGGTGAAGGGCAGGGAGGCCTGGCGTGCTGCAGTCCATGGGGTCGCAAAGAGTCAGACACAACTGAATGATTGAACAACAACAACTGAGTAGGACAAAAAACTGCCCCTCCCCTGAGGAAGGGAGAGTTTACCTGTCCAGTGGTCCTCAAACTAGGACATCAGCTCTACAGATCTGGAACTTGCCAGCCAACATGGTTACATGAGCCAATTCCAATCCGTTAAAGATGGTAGATACACAGAAAGATAGATACCTACATAGATGGTAGATGGACAGGTTGAGAGGCAATACAGATGGATACATAGATGATAGATCAGTAGACAGATAGTAGATAGTTATTGACAGGTAGATGATAAAGCTATGTCAAACCTAGACAGAGTTTTTAAAAGCAGAGACATCACTTTTCTGACAAAAGTCTAGTAAAAGCCATGTTTTCTCCAGTGGCCATGTACAGATGTGAGAGTTGGATGATAAAGAAGGCTCAGCACAGAAGAACCGATGTTTTCAAACTGTGGTGTTGGAGAAGACTCTTGATATTTCCTTGGACTGCTAGGAGATCAAAGCAGTCAATCCTAAAGGAAATCAACTCTGAATATTCATTGGAAGGACTGATGCTGAAGCTGAANGAGTTGGATGATAAAGAAGGCTCAGCACAGAAGAACCGATGTTTTCAAACTGTGGTGTTGGAGAAGACTCTTGATATTTCCTTGGACTGCTAGGAGATCAAAGCAGTCAATCCTAAAGGAAATCAACTCTGAATATTCATTGGAAGGACTGATGCTGAAGCTGAACCTCCAATACTTTGGCCATCTGATGTGAAGAGCCGACTCACCGGAAAAGACCCTGATGCTGGGAAAGATTGAGTGCAGGAGGAGAAGGGGACAACAGAGGATGAAATGGTGGGATGGCCTCACTGACTCATGGACAATGAGTCAATTGTCCGTGATGGGATGGCCTCATGGACATGAGTTTAAGCAAGCTCTGGGAGACAGTGCAGGACGGGGAAGACTGGCGTGCTGCAGTCCATGGCGTCACAAAGAGCTGGACACGACTGAGTGAACAACAGCAACATGGGCAGAGAATAGATAGATGATAGGTAGTTAGATAATGATAGGTAATTAGGCAATGACAGATACTCTTTTTTATTAGTTCTTTGTCACTCTAGGGAACCTTGACCACATCATACTCATTTGCAATCTCCAGTGGCAACTCCACTGTGTAAGAAGACCCTTGCCGACCTTGTTACTTCGAGATTCTTATTTATTTTGTTCACTGATGGGCGAGAAATCAGTATGTTATTAAGATTATAAAGGAACGGGTCAGGAAACACTTGACCCGCTCCAATTTACATCCCACTTCACCAGGAGTTTCCAAATAATGAAAAAAGCTGACTTAAAGCTCAACATTCAACAAACTAAGATCATGGCATCCAGTACCATCACTTCATGGCAAATGGATGGGGAAAAATGGAAAGCAGTGGCAGTGATTTTTGAACAAGATGCACAAGACAGATGGAAATCCAGTATTTGTTTGTTGGCCTGTTGTCGTCGTTGTTGTTGTTGTTTTGTGAGTGTGTGCGTGTTTTCACTGTTGCCAATGACTTTGCACCAATATCGTCCACAAAACCCTGGTCAGTCGAGCTGGACCCAGTGACATCTGCCTCAGAGCTACAAGAGCTGTTTCCTCCAAAACCTAAACCCAAATCTGGAATCTTAGATGCTTCAAGACAGAAAGCCAGTGGTAGATGAAGGGGTGAGGGAGTGTCGGGGTGAGAATGTACTCAGAGAGCTGACCGAGAAGGGATATGCTTGACCTGATACCTCCTGTTGAAAGTGTGATGGCAGAGGGGTTCATGTAAGAGAGAAAGCCCTCCCCATAAGCTAAAGGAAAGGATGACCCCCTTGAAAGCCTATCTGAAAGGCTCTGACCTGGACTGAAATACTATTGTTATACGGAGATGTTAGAAAATGAATGTTGTAGCAGAGCTCTCTCCTGGAACCAGAGATAAGAGTAGATTCCTCGACTGACATTTTAGCCCATGCAGTCTGCACCTGGGGCTTCCTGGGTAGCTCAGCTAGTAAAGAATCTGCTTGCAATGCAGGAGATCCCAGGTTGATTCCTGGGTCAGGAAGATCCACTGGAGGAGGATCCCCTGGAAACCCACTCCAGTATTCTTGCCTGGAGAACTCCCATGGACTGAGGAGCCTGGCAGGCTATAGGAGCCTTCAGCTTAGAGGACACCAGCTGGAAATATCTATAACATATTCAGGCTACTAAATGTTTAAATAATGTCAGGGTAGTGTAGGCCGAGAAATCCATGGACTTCAGCACCAAATAGAGTAAGATTAATGGAGAAGGAAATGGCAACCACTCCAGTATTCTTGCCTGGAGAATCCCATGGACAGAGGAGTCTGGCAGACTACAGTCCATAGGGTCGCAAGAGTCGGATTTGACTTAGCAGCTAAACCACTGCTAGTGAGGCAACACTGAATCGTGTATCTGTCTATGGTGATGTCTTGATCAACTTCATGTTTGAGAGGGAAATATCTCTCAAAGGAATTGGGATCTCTCAAATAATGAGCACACTCAGCCTGTGTTTTATCACTCATCATTTATATACCAGGAGAGAGACACTGAGAAGAAAAGATGCTGCTTCCATATCTACTGTGGTGTTCTCAAAGGCTAGCCCTGCCCCTGCTGGTTACAGATGATCACTGGTGCATCCCAGAAGGAGCTCAGTGTTCCCTCCTCTCCCTTGAGACTGGGCCAAGGAGGACTTGTGGGAGAGGATGGTTGCCAGATAAAATAAGGGCACACAGTTAATCTTGAATTTCTATAATTAATCTTTTAGTATAGGTATATCCCATGCTATGTTTGGAATGTAATTGTACCCAAAAAAATTTATTGCTTATGTAATATTCAAATTAATAATTTCTATATTTCTACTTGCTAAATCTGACAACCCAGAGAGGGGTATAAATGGTCAATATATGTGAGGGAGTCAGAAGAAAACAAAGATCCACCAAGCTGGAGGGCATTAGGGTAGAATCAGGGTTCTTTGGTTAAAAGAGGATTCAAAAGAGAGATGTGTGAGGCAGAGCCAGCTCAGGACACTTGAGTGTAGGCAAATTCAGGGTAGTCTGCTGAAAGATAAGAGACACATGACTCAGAGGTCTCCATCACCATGGTTGACATCCAACCTCTTGCAAGACTGAATGAGGCCATCCTAAACCAGTGGCCGGCTAACCTACCAGCTGACCCCAGATGCTGAACCAGCTGATCCAAAATCAGCCAAGTCCATGCCAGAACTACTCAGCCAGCCTGCATATTCATGAGCTGACTTCTGGAGTGGTTTGTTATACAGCATAGGTAACTGACAGAAAGGAGAGAAGAGGCGTAGCAATGGGCCTTGTGAATTCCAGACTGAGAAGAGAAGATAATGAGTTGTGGTGCCTGCGGGTCCAGGTTCTCCAGGTCCCCCTGCTCCTCTCCCTAAGGACTGAATCATCAGGTTTTGAGGGACTCGATCATGTCTCCCAACTCAGGGGATCTGCCAGCCCTGAAGGCCCTTGAACAGGCCCAGCTGAGTGAGGGATGTGACTCGATTCAAAAGTAAGCCATCCATTGGTTGGCCCCCCATGCGTTGTGGCCTGGCTCAGAAAGATGGGCTGGGCCTATCGAGGCCTTTCCTGGCAATTAATGAGGGGCCAGAGCTGAAAAGTCATGGGTCAGTTGTTAAAGGACACTTGTGAAATGGAGAAACAGAGGATGTTGGTTAGAAGTAAAGGAAGCAGATACACAGGGAGACACAGAGTGGGAGAGAGATGGATGAGAGAATGGCTGGTCTCCTCGGTGCTGGCAAGCGGGTTGATGGGTGATCATCTGGGCCTACTGAACCCTCCTGCAATGCAGGAGACTTGGGTTTGACCCCTGGGTTGGGGAGATCCCCTGGGGAAGGGAACAGCTACCTACTCCAGTATTCTGGCCTGGAGAATCCCACCAACTCTAGAGTTCACGGGGTCACAAAGAGTCAAACGTGACTAAGCCACTTTCACTTTCACTCTGGTCTGGGCCCAGGGAGCAGAGAAGCACTTAGGCTGGTATGCAAAGTGTGGTATTCATTGTAAGGATGAGGACTATCTCAAAGAAGCTTCCTCAAGCAGAGCCATCAGACAGGCTAATTTCTTTCTNCTCTAGGGAACCTTGACCACATCATACTCATTTGCAATCTCCAGTGGCAACTCCACTGTGTAAGAAGACCCTTGCCGACCTTGTTACTTCGAGATTCTTATTTATTTTGTTCACTGATGGGCGAGAAATCAGTATGTTATTAAGATTATAAAGGAACGGGTCAGGAAACACTTGACCCGCTCCAATTTACATCCCACTTCACCAGGAGTTTCCAAATAATGAAAAAAGCTGACTTAAAGCTCAACATTCAACAAACTAAGATCATGGCATCCAGTACCATCACTTCATGGCAAATGGATGGGGAAAAATGGAAAGCAGTGGCAGTGATTTTTGAACAAGATGCACAAGACAGATGGAAATCCAGTATTTGTTTGTTGGCCTGTTGTCGTCGTTGTTGTTGTTGTTTTGTGAGTGTGTGCGTGTTTTCACTGTTGCCAATGACTTTGCACCAATATCGTCCACAAAACCCTGGTCAGTCGAGCTGGACCCAGTGACATCTGCCTCAGAGCTACAAGAGCTGTTTCCTCCAAAACCTAAACCCAAATCTGGAATCTTAGATGCTTCAAGACAGAAAGCCAGTGGTAGATGAAGGGGTGAGGGAGTGTCGGGGTGAGAATGTACTCAGAGAGCTGACCGAGAAGGGATATGCTTGACCTGATACCTCCTGTTGAAAGTGTGATGGCAGAGGGGTTCATGTAAGAGAGAAAGCCCTCCCCATAAGCTAAAGGAAAGGATGACCCCCTTGAAAGCCTATCTGAAAGGCTCTGACCTGGACTGAAATACTATTGTTATACGGAGATGTTAGAAAATGAATGTTGTAGCAGAGCTCTCTCCTGGAACCAGAGATAAGAGTAGATTCCTCGACTGACATTTTAGCCCATGCAGTCTGCACCTGGGGCTTCCTGGGTAGCTCAGCTAGTAAAGAATCTGCTTGCAATGCAGGAGATCCCAGGTTGATTCCTGGGTCAGGAAGATCCACTGGAGGAGGATCCCCTGGAAACCCACTCCAGTATTCTTGCCTGGAGAACTCCCATGGACTGAGGAGCCTGGCAGGCTATAGGAGCCTTCAGCTTAGAGGACACCAGCTGGAAATATCTATAACATATTCAGGCTACTAAATGTTTAAATAATGTCAGGGTAGTGTAGGCCGAGAAATCCATGGACTTCAGCACCAAATAGAGTAAGATTAATGGAGAAGGAAATGGCAACCACTCCAGTATTCTTGCCTGGAGAATCCCATGGACAGAGGAGTCTGGCAGACTACAGTCCATAGGGTCGCAAGAGTCGGATTTGACTTAGCAGCTAAACCACTGCTAGTGAGGCAACACTGAATCGTGTATCTGTCTATGGTGATGTCTTGATCAACTTCATGTTTGAGAGGGAAATATCTCTCAAAGGAATTGGGATCTCTCAAATAATGAGCACACTCAGCCTGTGTTTTATCACTCATCATTTATATACCAGGAGAGAGACACTGAGAAGAAAAGATGCTGCTTCCATATCTACTGTGGTGTTCTCAAAGGCTAGCCCTGCCCCTGCTGGTTACAGATGATCACTGGTGCATCCCAGAAGGAGCTCAGTGTTCCCTCCTCTCCCTTGAGACTGGGCCAAGGAGGACTTGTGGGAGAGGATGGTTGCCAGATAAAATAAGGGCACACAGTTAATCTTGAATTTCTATAATTAATCTTTTAGTATAGGTATATCCCATGCTATGTTTGGAATGTAATTGTACCCAAAAAAATTTATTGCTTATGTAATATTCAAATTAATAATTTCTATATTTCTACTTGCTAAATCTGACAACCCAGAGAGGGGTATAAATGGTCAATATATGTGAGGGAGTCAGAAGAAAACAAAGATCCACCAAGCTGGAGGGCATTAGGGTAGAATCAGGGTTCTTTGGTTAAAAGAGGATTCAAAAGAGAGATGTGTGAGGCAGAGCCAGCTCAGGACACTTGAGTGTAGGCAAATTCAGGGTAGTCTGCTGAAAGATAAGAGACACATGACTCAGAGGTCTCCATCACCATGGTTGACATCCAACCTCTTGCAAGACTGAATGAGGCCATCCTAAACCAGTGGCCGGCTAACCTACCAGCTGACCCCAGATGCTGAACCAGCTGATCCAAAATCAGCCAAGTCCATGCCAGAACTACTCAGCCAGCCTGCATATTCATGAGCTGACTTCTGGAGTGGTTTGTTATACAGCATAGGTAACTGACAGAAAGGAGAGAAGAGGCGTAGCAATGGGCCTTGTGAATTCCAGACTGAGAAGAGAAGATAATGAGTTGTGGTGCCTGCGGGTCCAGGTTCTCCAGGTCCCCCTGCTCCTCTCCCTAAGGACTGAATCATCAGGTTTTGAGGGACTCGATCATGTCTCCCAACTCAGGGGATCTGCCAGCCCTGAAGGCCCTTGAACAGGCCCAGCTGAGTGAGGGATGTGACTCGATTCAAAAGTAAGCCATCCATTGGTTGGCCCCCCATGCGTTGTGGCCTGGCTCAGAAAGATGGGCTGGGCCTATCGAGGCCTTTCCTGGCAATTAATGAGGGGCCAGAGCTGAAAAGTCATGGGTCAGTTGTTAAAGGACACTTGTGAAATGGAGAAACAGAGGATGTTGGTTAGAAGTAAAGGAAGCAGATACACAGGGAGACACAGAGTGGGAGAGAGATGGATGAGAGAATGGCTGGTCTCCTCGGTGCTGGCAAGCGGGTTGATGGGTGATCATCTGGGCCTACTGAACCCTCCTGCAATGCAGGAGACTTGGGTTTGACCCCTGGGTTGGGGAGATCCCCTGGGGAAGGGAACAGCTACCTACTCCAGTATTCTGGCCTGGAGAATCCCACCAACTCTAGAGTTCACGGGGTCACAAAGAGTCAAACGTGACTAAGCCACTTTCACTTTCACTCTGGTCTGGGCCCAGGGAGCAGAGAAGCACTTAGGCTGGTATGCAAAGTGTGGTATTCATTGTAAGGATGAGGACTATCTCAAAGAAGCTTCCTCAAGCAGAGCCATCAGACAGGCTAATTTCTTTCTTTCTCTCCTGCTCAGGTCCTCTCTCAGTGCCAGACCTCCTTGCTTCATTTAATCCAGTGTTGATCAAAGTCATTTGATTACAGAAATATTGTCTCATAACACTTCTTAACATCTCACAGATTTTGTGTTTTGTGCGGTTTTGTGTTTTGTGTGGTGTTGTGTTTTGTGCGGTTTTATGTTTTGTGCGGTTTTGTGTTTTGTGCGGTTTTGTGTTTTGTGTTTTGTGTGGTTTTGTGTTTTGTGTTTTGTGTGGTTTTGTGTTTTGTGCAGTGTTGTGTTTTGTGCGGTTTTGTGTTTTGTGTGGTTTGGTTTTGTGTTTTGTGCGGGTTTGTGTTTTGTGCGTTTTTTTGTGTGTGTTTTGTGTGGTTTTGTGTTTTGTGTGGTTTGGTTTTGTGTTTTGTGCGGTTTTGTGTTTTGTGTTTTGTGTGGTTTTGTGTTTTGTGCGGTGTTGTGTTTTGTGTGGTTTTGTGTTTTGTGTGGTTTTGTGTTTTGTGCGGTGTTGTGTTTTGTGCGGTGTTGTGTTTTGTGCAGTGTTGTGTTTTGTGTGGTTTTGTGTTCTGTGTGGTTTTGTGTTTTGTGTGGTTTTGTGTTTTGTGTTTTGTGTGGTTTGGTTTTGTGTTTTGTGCGGTTTTGTGTTTTGTGTGGTTTTGTGTTTTGTGTGACCCACTTTAAGGGAAAGTGCTGTGTGGTCTGCATTGTTGTCCAGTGCTCTCTCTTCTTTTAATTTTCCTTTTTTAAGAAGTGCCTGAAGCCTAAAGAGGTTGTTGTCTTGCCCAAAACCACCCAGTTTTTAAGAGGCAAAGTTGGACTAAGATCAAGATGCCCTTTGGGCATAGATTAGGAAACATTATTTATACAATTTACACAAGGGAAAAAAAAAAAACAGCAGCTATCACTGCTGAGCATTAAGTGACAGGCACTGTGTGAGATGTTCTGGGGGTTGAGAGGTAGGTGACAGATAAACCCTCTGGACTGAAGGAGAAGACCAGAATAAGGGAGGCTTCCTGGGAGGAGAGCTTGAAACCGTGTACAGGCCTCTGTGTCCTTGTCCTTTGTAATAAAAGGCTGACTCAAGAGTAAAGGATTGGGAAATGTGAAGATGTAGAAACAAAGAAGAGCTTTCAGGCTGGGGAACTGGTAACAATTTAGACTACAAATCTGCCACATGGCAGAACTCACAGTTCTTGAGAGATACAGACAAAGGCCTGACACATATTCCTCAATTGCTTTTACAGGAAGCACACCCCCTCCAGATGAAAACTGTTGACTCCAAGAACATAGACTCCAGACTGGTTGGAACCAGGAGGCTGATGATGCTGTCTCCCCATTCCCTCACCACCAACCATGAGAAGAATGTCCACAAGCTGATCACGCCCTGCTCCTTGAGCACTTTATGAGTCCTCATTATCCCCTCCAGGATGGGACACACAGTTTTGAGGGCACTGGCCCACTGTAGCTCTGTCTGCCTGGAAAAATAATAAAAGCTGCTCTTTTCTACCTCACCCCAAATTTTGTGCCCACTTTTCTATTTGGAACCAGAACAGAGGCTGAATTTTGCCGACAATTTCCTGGCTATTCATCTCTACACCTGGACACCTGTGCTCACACCCCTGGGTAACTTTCTGAATCTGGTAGGCAGAGGCTGATCCACTGGAGCAGGGAGCTCTCGAGTCAGAATAGGCTGAATGAACTGGCAGATGAGCCATGAGTGTCCAGGGCACTGATGAAGGATGAGGGCCCCTGGAGTCAGAGAATATAACAAGAGAACAAATGTAAGTGACTCCACATGGGGTCTATCCCTTTAGCTCTAACACCTGCTCTCCTGCCTGTGCTTGGTCATGCTGACGCTTCCCCTTTATAAAAGAACGCTGCCTATAGCCTGAAATATACATGATATCCATTCTCAAGCCTCTGACTTTTAAAAGTATACAACTTTTCCATTTATATAGAGCCAAAAAGTTGCAGAACAGAGGATAACATTTGGCTTCTTGGAGATTTAATGAAACGTTGTGACTAGACCCACTTGACAGCTGTAAGAGCAAAGGCTTCCTACAGGGAGAAGTTTCCAACAACCAGTCACATGCCCTTGTTTTTAGTATAAAAGAAGCCTGAATTCTAACTTGAGTAGGATGTTTCTTTGGGATACTAGTCCACCGTCTTTTCAGTCAGCCGGCTTTCTGAATGAAGTCACTGTTTTTGCCCAAACAACTGGTCTCTCACGTTATTGGCCCACTGAGCAGTGAGCAGTAGGAACTTGGTAGCACTAAAGGAGGGGCTGATGTCACAGGCTCTTTGTAGCTGAGAAAGTGAGTGAATATCCCCATTATGGCTTTAGCCACCAACCCTGGGCCTCAGGGTATGTGTGTACAGCTTTCTACATGTTGGAGGAGACCCGTCCTTGGCTCAGACACCTCCACCAACCTTCTACATGTTGGAGGAGACCCATCCTTGGCTCAGACACCTCCACCAACCACAGGCTCCCTCTACTCTGGGTTCAAACCCCCTGGAGCCTGAGACCTGAGTCTCCAGGCCTGGGAGTGCTCCTTCTTCCACCCTCATGAGTGAGAGAAAATCAGACAGAAACCACTGGACCTGGCAGTGTTACCACTGGGAGGACACCCTCCACCACTGCTGCAGGACAAATTCTCCACTACAGACTGGCTGTGTAACCACTGTTGTGCCTCCTAAGAAGTCAGAATGACTGCATGTATCTCTGAAGGTCACAGCTTCTGTTCTCAGCCTCCTTGGGAAGGTCTCCAAATCTAACCTTCTTCCAAAAGGATTTCAAGCTGTTTATGGAACTAAATAATATGACAGAACATAACTGAAGACTTTAAACTCAAAGCCATTTTAAAAGTATGAAAAAATGCAGAAATAGAAGTTGTCTATCATTTATATTGCCCATATGTGTACACTGAATTCAGATCTAAGTTCTTGGCTTTTGAAGCAAAAGGAAATATATCAGTTACATAGCGTTTAGTGGCTAGAGAGACCATGGAAATGCTTATTTTGTTTCTTCCTGGAACCCAGCTCCAATCGGTCTTTATATTACTACCATTCTTTCTTCTCTGATTTGAAAAAGCACAGAGGCATCATTCAGATGATGGATGCCTGCAATCAAAAAGAAAGGTCAAGAAGATACCATGATGTCCGCCCTGGCTGAGCTACAGAAGACAATCTGAACAATTGGGCTTTGAAGTTGGAGCTTAGCTTTCAGGCGAGACAGATAGGAATTGGGGGTTGAAATTTTTCCCTGTCTGCCAAGACACTGCTGCTCCCTGAGAGAGCTTCCCCTTAGGACAAATGTCCTATGACTGGATAAGTAGGACATACAGTGCTGTCATTAGCTTTTTGATTTGGCAAACTGGACAGACCTACTCTATCAATGAGGGCTTTTCAATCTCCCCTCTCCCTCTGTGCACGCTGCCTTTATTATTAATTGTTAGTTACCTGAGCCACACATGGTCACTGTGTGTACTTCATAAGACCCATAGAAGCAATATGAAAAATAAAATTTAGTCACCTGTCATCCAGAATGAGTCCTATTAGCCTTTGTTATATTCTGATAACATTCCCTGATAGCTTAGTTGGTAAAGAATCCGCCTGCAATGCAGGAGACCCCGGTTTGATTCCTGGATTGGGAAGATCCACTGGAGATGGAATAGGCTCCCCACTTCAGTATTCTTGGGCTTCCATTGTGGCGTAGCTGGTAAAGAATCTGCCTGGAATGCGGGGCACCTGGGTTCAATCCCTGGGTTGGGAAGAGCCCCTGGAGAAGGGAAAGGCTATCCACTCCAGTATTCTGGCCTGGAGAATTCCATGGACTATACAGTCCATGGTGTCACAAAGAGTTGGACACAACCGAGCAACTTTCACTTTCACTTTCACTTTCATATTCTTATAATACATACATTTCTAAAAAAAAAAAAAACATAAACACACCAAAGTGAGATCTTACCATTCATACTGTTTTAAAACTTGTCTTGACATATTATTTTAATGACTGTATAATATTCTATTTTAAAATGTGCATACATAAATTTTTAGTTTAAAATTCTCTTTAACAGGCTTTTAAGTTGCTTTTTAAGTTTAAAAACAGCAAGATGCACATCTTTTGGATATATCTATGGAATTAGAATTGTTTACTCAGAGGAGATGATAGGATACTGAAGTTTTTCTTCAGATTTTCTATCCCAAAAGTTGGATCTGGGTAGCCAGAGTTGATCCGTTTGTGAGTGTTTGTAAATCGAATTCTTATATACACATGAATCTATTGCTTCTTTTGGCTGAAGTGAACTGTCTATATTTTTGTATCTGATCCTTCATGTGGTAATACTATAGTTTCATTGTATGGAATAAATTCCCCATGTTAATCTTATTTTTTAAATATTTTTAGGACTTCTTCAATAAAATGAGTCATTGAGATGAGTTTTTGAGTCCTTTTGTTAGAGTCCAAGAAAAATTTTGCTGAGACATTGATAGGAATTATACAGTATGTACAAATTAACTTCAAGAAAATGTGCATGTTGTAAAATGTAGAGTCTTCTGGTCAAAGAACAAGAGGAATCTCTTCTCTTAGTCTCATCTGTCTGTGGCCCTAACCAGCTCTCCGTTTTTCCTTTTTTCCTAAAGCTCCTTCACCCCTCTTGCTAATATCATTCACAAGAGTATTGCATGTCTTCTTGCTCCTGTAGATAAGCTCTTTCCTTCCATTTTCTGGCGGCCTTTTGTACTTTTTGTATGAGAACTACTGACTCAAGTGGCCAGTTTGATGACTATTTTGAATGGACTCATCATGTCCAACTATTTTTGTGTCTTTCCTTTCTCTTGGCTTTCCCAGCTCGGTAACACAGGTCATTTGCTCAGAAAGATTATCTTGTTTCCTCAGTGGGATTTATGCTACTCAGGGACAGTCACGGAAGAGAGAATTTCGAAATTCGGATCTGCAGATAGGATGGGACAACAGTTAGCACTTAACTCTCAGCCAAAAGAGACCTTGGGTGGAGGGGCCTCTAAGTTTGGATCTTGACTCTCCCAGTGCTTCCAAGTCTTTGGCTGTAGAGACCTTGATCCATCTGCCTCTGCAGACAAGTGTGATTTGGGGGCACAAGACAGTCCTGGTTAGAAGTTTCTTTTTATTTTCTATCACATGAATTCTAGTAACCTCTAAACCCCCACACTCAACCTAAGAGAACTGCCTTCTCTTCTAGATGGAGGAAGCTCATCTGTGCTCCACTTTGCTGCCCAGCCGCTCCTGTGCCTAGGCGGTGTCTTGGACCAGCTAATGACATTTCCACCCACGTGCTCCATTGATGCAAAGTTTTTTTTTTTTTTTTTTTTTTTAAGTGGTCTGCACCGTCCCTGACCAGGCAAGCAGAGATGAAAGAACAGGAGGCTTTCACAGATTTTGTCTTGACTCTTGCACTGCCCCAAACCAACACTGAGATCTCAACCCACAGAAAGTGTCTCCGTGTGTGTCTGCCTGCTGTTTCCCAACTCTGCACAAAGGGTGTTGTATTCATTTTGCTTTTCATTTCATGTTTCTTTTACTCTCAACCAGAGGTGCTCAGGAGAATCCTTTACAAAGAGAATTATTATTTCCATCAGGCCAGAGTGGAAAAAGGAAATGCAAAATCACCTGTGGATTGTGAAAATTGTATAAAGAGCAAAAAATCTAATAGCTTTTTCCTCCAGTTCTGAGAATTTGGCAAATAGTTAAAAATAACTCTGAAAACCATTAAAATTTCTGGGAGGTATATTGCTTCCATTTTTCCCTTTCTGTGTTATAAATGGCAATCTAAACAATGGCTTCTGATGTTTTTGTTAATTTCAGTGCTTTATTGTTCTTTCATTCAATTTCCATAGAAGTCTTTGCACAACTCTATTCCCTGAGTCCTCTTTCTACCTCTTTGAATCTGATGGTCACTCATTTTCCATAAGCCTCCAAGACAACCTTCTACCTGCCCTTCCCAACTTCCCCCACAAAAAGTTCTAATTCAAACTTCTATCAGAACTTATACGTTAGCTTCAAAGAACAAGAAATGGCATAAAGTGGTAGCAGAAAACAACTATACACAGGCTGAAATCCCAGATCCACTCTTTACTAAGTGACTTTGGAAAGTTACTTAATACTTAAAGTTTCTGAACCACAGTTTTCCTGTGTATTAAATGAGGTGTTCATGTTATTAACAATTTTTAAAATGAGTTCCTTTGAGTGCTAGGCCTGGGTCAAGAAATTTGCTACAGTTTGCATGCATTTGCTCATTTATCCCCACAGAAATTTCTGACATGGTTGCAATGATTATCTCCCTTTTGTGAAACGAAAGTGTTGATGAAATCTTAACACCCAGTACCTCAGAATAGGACTCTTCTCATGGATAAGGCCTTCAGTTCAGTTCAGTTCAGTTCAGTCAGTCAGTTGTGTCCAACTCTTTGCGACCCCATGGACTGCAGCGCTCCAGGTTTCCCTGTCCATCAACAACTCCCAGAGCCTACTCAAACTCATGTCTGCTGTGTCGGTGATGCCATCCAACCATCTCATCCTCTGTCGTCCCTTCTCCTTTCACCTTCAATCTTTCCCAGCATCAGGGTCTTTTCAAACAAGTCAGTTCTTCACATCAGGTGGCCATAGTTTCGGAATTTCAGCTTCGACATCAATCCTTCCAATGAATACTCAGGACTGATTTCCTTTAGGATGGACTGGTTGCATCTCCTTGCTGTCCGAGGGACTCTCAAGAGTCTTCTCCAACACCACAGTTCAAAAGCATCAATTCTTTGGTGGTCAGCTTTCTTTATAGTTCAACTCTCACATCCATACATGACTACTAGAAAAACCATAGCCTTGACTAGATGGACCTTTGTTGTTGAAGTAACGTCTCTGCTTTCTAATATGCTGCCTAGGTTGGTCATAACTTTCCTTCCAAGGAGCAAGCGTCTTCATTTCATGGCTGCAGTCACCATCTGCAGTGATTTTGGAGCCCCCCCAAATAAAGTCTCTCACTGTTTCCATTGTTTTCCCATCTATCTGCCATGAGTGATGGGACTGGATGCCATGATCTTAGTTTTCTGAATGTTGAGCTTTAAGCCAACTTTTTCACTCTCCTCTTTCACTTTCATCAAGAGGCTCTTTAGTTCTTTTTCACTTTCTGCCATAAGGGTGGTGTCATCTGCATATCTGAGGTTATTGATACTTTTCCCAGCAATCTTGATTCCAGCTTGTGCTTCTTCCAGCCCAGTGTTTCTCATGATGTACTCAGCATAGAAGTTAAATAAGCAGGGTGACAGTATACAACCTTGACGTACTCCTTTCTTGATTTGGAACCAGTCTGTTGTTCCAAGTCCAGTTCTAAGTGCTGCTTCCTGACCTGCATACAGATTTCTCAAGAGGCAGGTCAGGTGGTCTGGTATTCCCATCTCCTTTAGAATTTTCCACAGTTTATTGTGATCCACACAGTCAAAGGCTTTGGCATGGTCAGTAAAGCAGAAGTATATGTTTTTCTGGAACTCTCTTGCTTTTTCCATGATCCAGCGGATGTTAGCAATTTGATCTCTGGTTCCTCTGCCTTTTCTAAAACCAGCTTGAACATTTGGAAGTTCACAGATCATGTACTATTGAAGCCTTGCTTGGAGAATTTTGAGCATTACTTTACTAGCGTGAGAAAGTGAAAGTGAAAGTGAAGTCGCTCAGTCGTGTCCCACTCTTTGCGACCCCGTGGGCTGTAACCCACCAGGCTCCTCTGTCCATGGGATTCTCCAGGCTAGAATACTGGAGTGGGTTGCCACTGAGATGAGTGCAATTGTGCGGTAGTTTGAGCATTCTTTGGCATTGCCTTTCTTCTGGATTGGAATGAAAACTGACCTTTTCCAGTCCTGTGGCCACTGCTGAGCTTTCCAGATTTGCTGGCATATTGAGTGCAGTACTTTCACAGCATCATCTTTCAGGATTTGAAATAGTTCAACTGGAATTCCATCAACTCCACTACCTTTGTTCGTAGTGATGCTTCCTAAGGCCCACTTGACTTCACATTCCAGGATGTCTGGCTCTAGGTCAGTGATCACACCATCGTGATTATCTGGGTTGTGAAGATCTTTTTTGCATAGTTCTTTCGTGTATTCTTGCCACCTCTTCTTAATATCTTCTGCTTCTGTTAGGTCCATACCATTTCTGTCCTTTATCGAGCCCATCTTTGAATGAAATGTTCCCTTGGTATCTCTAATTTTCTTGAGGAGATCTCTAGCCTTTCCCATTCTATTGTTTTCTCTATTTCTTTGCACTGATCGCTGAGGAAGGCTTTATTTCTCCTTGCTATTCTTTGAAACTCTACATTCAAATGGGTATATCTCTTTTTTTTCCTTTGCCTTTAGCTTCTCTTCTTTTCATAGCTATTTGTAAGGCCTCCTCAGACAACTATTTTGCCTTCTTGCATTTCTTTTTCTTGGGGATGATCTTGATCACTCCCTCCTAATCAATGTCACGAACCTCCATCCATAGTTTTTCAGGCACTCTGTCTATCAGATCTAATCCCTTGAATCTATTTGGATCTAATCCCTTGAATGTATTTAGGGCCTTGGAAGAAGTAGTTAAGTTAAAATAAGGCCCTTAAGGTGGACCTTAATCCAATGTGACTGGTGTCCTTATAGGAAGAGGAAATTTGAACACATGGAGAGACACCAGAGATACATGTGCTCAGAGGAAAGGCCAGGTGAGAACACAAGGAGAAAGCAGCCGTCTGCAAGCCAAGGACACAGGCGTCAGAGAAAACCTACCTGCTGGCACCTTGATCTTGGACTCCCAGCCTCCAGAACTGTGAAAAATAAGTCTCTGTGCTTAAACCCCCCATTCTGTGATATTTTCTAATGGCAGCCCTAGCAAAGCAGAACGCATGGACAGGCTCAACTGTTAAAACCAAAGCTAAAGCAAAAACCTGCCAACCAACCAAAACAACATCCCTTTCCAAGGACTCATGACTGTCCCTCCGTCTGCTGAGAACCCACCAGCAGTGTCTATTTGCTTTCAGAATATAATCTAAGATGATATTTAATGGGGCCTAAAACCCAGCTGGTCTGTCTTTCTTGAGACAAGATTCACAGGCAACAAGAAAAAGCAGACTGTCTTGTGCTGGACAGTCAGAGAAGGTCAGCAGGACTGAGGCTGTTCCTGGAACACTGGTGAACATGGCTGGTAGATTCACTGGTCAGTTACTTGAATCAACGTACTAGTAGATAATGAAGTCACTGCTTCTTTCTCTCTGGGCATTTCCCATCCTTCTTTCCACAGTGTAATTGGCTGGCCCCTTATCAGACCCAGGGGTAAAGGAAAGTTGCTCACTGACTCTAGACTCTCAGATAAAATTAATTACTTACAATTTATAAAGAGTTTGATACTGCATATAAATTAAGGTATTTTCCTTTTGTTTGAATGTTATGCTTTATTCCCAGATACTTGGTTTTATATTAAGTTAGTGTCAGGAAAGTATAAGAGACAATGTCCTGGAATGTTATTTTGACTCACAGAATTTGGGAAAAGAGGTCCTGAAATAATGCTGCTAATATGTGTACTCCAAAATAGCTTTGGTCCTGCTGATCTAAGGCTGAAACTGGGTTTTCCAGAAGGCTATTCACCTCTCACCAGTTCCTCTGCTTTCCCAGATCCTAGGTCCCTTGGACAGCACGACCGGGTCTCTGAGCTGGACTGGAGGCTCTTCTAGGCTCTGACAGAACCATTCCTAGGATCCTTGCCCAAATCTTGATGTGTGAAGCTGACACGGTTCTGCAAGCATTCCCTGTCCACATCAGGTTAGCTCTTAATTCAGTGTCTTTCAACCACTCTAAAGGCACCAGCCATGTGATTTGTTCTCCATGGCCTTGATTCCCGAGTCAGCACCTTGACCTACAAAACTTCTGTCATCTGCTCCATTTTGCTTTCAGCAAAAGGAGACAATTGTGTCCTGGTCTTCTATCTCAATTTCACCAACAGATCACTGCTCCCTCAGTGAGGAAATGATGCAGTTTAAAAGTGTCTGGCACATAGTGCTACGTAAGTGTTGTTTGTTGGCTTTTTTTTAAAAATTGGAGTACAGTTGATTGACAACGTTATGTTAGTTTTAGGTGTACAGCAAAGTGATTCAGTTACATATAATACATTCGTGTGCTCGGTCACTCATGTTGTATCCAACTCTTTCTGACCCTGTGGACTGTAACCTGCCAGGCTCTTCTGTCCATGGGATTTCCCAGGGAAGAATACTGGAGTGGGCTGCCATTTCCTCCTCCAGGGGATTTTCCTGACCCAGGGACTGAACACACATCTCCTGTGTCTCCTGCATTAGCAGGCAGATTCTTCACCACTGAGCCACCTAGAAAGCCTATATATATATATATATGTTTCAGATTCTTTTCTTTTATAGATTGTTACAAAATATTGAGGATAGTTACATAAGTTAGTTAAATAAAAGTAAACTCTGCTCCACTTGAGTGAGAAACATTGCTTGAAAGTTGCTGCTTCTCCAAAGAAGTGAGCCAGAAACACATCCTTACTTGGCGGAGAAAATCACAGAAGCTCCTGTGTTCCCTTATCTGTCATCTGTGACCTTTTCACTCCTGGCTTTCACACTGGGTTTGAAACTGTTTTCAACAGGAAAACAAGTATCAAATAGGGTAGAACTTGAGATTGGATGGAAAATCAATGCAGATGCTACTAGACACCAAGGGGAAGACAGGCATTTTCTCACAAAGGCACTGGAAATAGGTTGGATTTTGACAGACTAGGACAACCCCTGACATCCCTTCCACGGAGAATCAAAGGATTTGTGCTTAAGTGGTTGCTCCTATGAGGCTTTCAGAAATAAAGACTATCAGATTTTCCAAGTCTTGCCACTGTCACTCTTACAGGAAGATTTCAAATGAGTGGTAGTTGCTAAATCCTTTTCTAGGAAATGGCAACCCACTCCAGTGTTCTTGCCTGGAGAATCCCAGGGACGGCAGAGCCTGATGGGCTGCCGTCTATGGGGTCGCACAGAGTCGGACATGACTGAAGCGACTTAGCAGCAGCAGCAGCATTCTAGAAACACGTGGCAAAGAGTCAGTAAAATCAACATGCTTTTGGTGTGATTTATTCCAGATTTGGAGAAGCTCCAGTGGCTCAGGAAATAAAAGAACCCACCTGCAGTGCCCCAGACACCAGAGAAGTGGGCTCGACTCCTGGGTCAGAAAGATCCCCTGGAGGAGGAAATGGCAACCCACTCCAGTGTTCTTGCCTGGGAAATCCCATGGACAGAGGAGCCTAGGGTGCTACAGTCCACGGGGTCCCAAAGAGGTGAACACGGCCAAGCACGCATGTGCGCAACCAATTCCAGATCTAGTCCGCTCCAGGGTTACCAGAGAGTCCAAGAGTTGACTCTTTGGAGCTATGGGGCCTCATCTCCCTGAAGTGGTTAGAGCAGCACCTCTTGACGTTGCCAGGACATTTCGGTCTCTCCAGGGACATAAGAGTTCCTTCAGTCTCTGTTGAGGAGAGCTCTGAGCCCCGCCTGCAGACTGGGGGGCAGGGGAGCAGGAGTGGGCCTCCTGTGATAGAGCAGGAAGTCACTGCTCCAGGACAGTGAGCCGAGGAGAGGCAGAGGGTTGGCTTTGTTGGGGCGCAGGGGTGGGTAGCGGGGGCAACAAGAAGAGGAAGTCAGCAGTGGGAAAGACCACACTTTGAGCAAGGATAACACACCCAGTATTGCACTAGCCCTTTTGCATGCATTTTCTCTTTCTTTTCTGGAATTGCATTTTTTAATTAGAAAAGAAATACACAAATGTAGACAACATAAGAAGCAAAACTCTCCCCTAGAGTCCCATGGTCCATGGAACAGTCAGTGTTAACAATTTGGTTAAAAACACAATAGCAGGGACTTCCCTGGTGGTCCAGTGGCTAAGACTCTGCACACCCAAAGCAGGAGGCCCGCGTTCCATCCCTGGTCAGGGAACTGGATCCCACGTGCCACAACTAAGGCCCAGGGCAGCCAAATAAATAAATATCTACCAATAAAAAATGGCATGTGAAAAGTAAACAAAGTAGATCTTCTTTCTTCACTGATAAGGAAGTAATTTGAACCAATCCTCTCGCTAAGGACAATTAAAATATCTGGATTAAGGATTTTTCAAAAATTTCCCTTGAAATATCAAAAAAGCTAACAAGATCATGAGGCTTATCGAGCCCAGTTCCAGAAAAAGATGACCATCCTGAAAGGTAAGCTGGGGCCACCGTTAACAAGGCAATGTTTGCTGATACAGATGAGGCTTCTGATTTCAAAGAGAGGCCTGAAAGTTTTCTGAGCAGCGTTTTTGACCACCTCAGCAGGAGCATAAGTACCAGTGATCTGGGATCAACCTTAACGCAACTTAGCTCTTGAAATTACATCTGGATCAAATTCTGGGCACCTCGCCAAAACAAAACAAAGCAAAAATCCTATCTGGAGGAAGATACCACTATCCTAGGTTATTCCTGCAAATAATTTTCAAATGCAGTGTACACACGCTATCCAAGATAACTGATCTGAAATATGAAGAGATTAGTACGACATGAACAAAATTAAATAACAGACAAGGAAAAAAGTCTGGAATTACTAAACAAAAGCCATCAACCAACTATGTTTCTGAAGATTAAAACAGTCCTCTTGAAGGTCACAGGGAATTAGAAAATATGAAGTGTCATTGCACAATATTTATAAGAAATCTAAAGGGTGCAGCAACAGCAACAACAGCTTGTGTGTCAGGAGAGAAGTATATGAAATGAAGATGTTCTAATACCCTCGTCTAATATCAGGGAGGAGGGTCAAAGTACCAGTCAGCGTTGTACTTGGATAAAGCCAAACCATTCTTTGCTGTACTTTATAGAGTTAGCACTAAGAGAATAGCAAAAGTGTTTATTTCCCAATCGAGCAGGGAAAAGTGAAATAATAAAAATATCAGTCCTATGTGGGACAAGACAGGAGAAAAAAAAGGGCTGTAAAATAGAAAAAGTAGAAAGCCCATCAGTTCAGTTCAGTTCAGTCGCTCAGTCGTGTCCAACTCTTTGCAAACCCATGAATCACAGCACGCCAGGCCTCCCTGTCCATCACCAATGGCAAATATAAATCCTATTATAACAGTATTCCATTCGATGCAAGTAGAATAAATAGGAATGAGTCTTGGCCCATGTGGAATCTGAGTCTTAAGCTCTGACAGTGGTAGAGAGAGGAATGAAAATTTTACCAGATCTTCCCAAGTCAGTGCCTGCAGCAGGTGAGTGTCACAGCTGCCGCTGGTGCAGGCTGAGGTGTACAGAGGAGAAAGTCCATGGACACTGGAGATAAGAGTGAGGACTCTCCAGCGCCTGGTCAGAGATAGTACCCAGAAGCCCCATTCCAAGAACCACTGATCCCGACAGCCACTAGGTGGCACATAACCCAGGGTGTTAAAGAGAGAACTAGCATCGAGACCCGGGGAAGGCAATGGCACCCCACCCCAGTACTCTTGCCTGGAAAATCCAATGGACGGAGTAGCCTGGTGGGCTGCAGTCCATGGGGTCGCTAACAGTCGGACAGACTGAGCGACTTCACTTTCACTTTTCTCTTTCATGCATTGGAGAAGGAAATGGCAACCCACTCCAGTATTCTTGCCTGGAGAATCCCAGGGATGGGGGAGCCTGGTGGGCTGCCGTCTATGGGGTCACACAGTCGGACACGACTGAAGTGACTTAGCAGCAGCAGCAGCAGCATCGAGACCAGCTCACATGGCAGGTAAACATGAAACATCAGGTTAGTAAGTGATGACCAGGAAAGTAGCGAGAAAATAAAAATGAAAGTCCACAAAAGCAGCCAGAAAAGTAGGCAGCATGTAGAAGAAAACTGACTCGTGACTCAGACTGGAAATACAGTGAGCGTTTCAAATGAGAGAGCGGAGGCTGTGAACGCCTTTTAATGGACATCAAACTAAGATGATCACAAAATGAGGCTGATGGCTGACTTTGCTAGTACATGAAATCCACCTAGCAGGCTTGGAACTACATGATGACAATAGCTGCTGTGATTATAATGATGGGAAAGGATAAAAGATACCCAAATAGTCTCATGCCTACTGTGCTGGACATTTCTTTGACAAACCCACAAGGTGTATAACAATAACACTCAGTATGTAAAAAGTGCCTTGTTATCCTTGAAACTCTGCGAGCTCTTCTATCATTATCTGCCTTGGTCATACAGAGCATTCTTCTCCCTCAATTACAGAAAAGGAAACAGGCTCTGAATGGGGAAATGACATGCTCGAGGCCATTCAGGGAACCGATACTCTGATTCACATCTTTTCATGTCATTCTCTTCCTTTCATCACAAAAGAGACTGTATATATCAGAAGACTCAACATTGTTATGATGTCAATTCCACCAAACTGGTGGAGAGAATCAATGCAGTTGCAAAAAAAAAAAAAAAAGTCGCCATGCTTTAATGAATAAATTGAAAAGCTTATTCTAAAATTTGTACAGAAAAGCATAGGAAGTTGGATAAAACAACTTCGAAAATCAAAGTTGGAGCACTTATATTACCTGATTTCAAGACTTATTATAAAGCTACAATGTTGCATAAGCACAGAGCACAAATATAAACAAATAGATCAAAGGAGCAGGATAGAAAGTATAGAAATAGACCCACAAATAAATGCTCAATTGATTTTTTACAAAGTCACAAATGGCCGTTCAATGGTCAAATATTTTTTTCAAGGAATGGTGCCAAAACAATTTGACAGGGAAAAAAAAAAACAACCTTTGATCTAGATCTACACTTCATACAAAGTCAACTCAAAATATATATAAAAGTAAATCTAAAACTTTAAACCACCAAATTCTAAAAGAAAACATAGAGAAATTTTGTAGCATTGAATTAAGTAAAATTTCTTTGATATGACACCAAAGCACAGTCCAAAAGGGAATAAAGTCAATGGAAGTTCATCAAAATTAAGAACTTCTCTAAATTGTTAACAGAATGAAAAGATAAGACACTATTTGGGGGAATATATTCACAAATCTGGAGAAGGCAATGGCACCCCACTCCAGTACTCTTGCCTGGAAAATCCCATGGATGGAGGAGCCTGGTAGGCTGCAGTCCATTGGGTCGCTAAGAGTCAGATACGACTGAACAACTTCACTTTCAATTTTCACTTTCATGCATTGGAGAAGACAATGGCAACCCACTCCAGTGTTCTTGCCTGGAGAATCCCAGGGACGGGGGAGCCTGGTGGGCTGCCATCTCTGGGGTCGCACAGAGTTGGACATGACTGAAGCGACTTAGCAGCAGCAGCAGCATTAACAAATCATTTATCTATAAAGGACTTTTCTCCTGAATATGTAAGAACTCTCAATATCAAATAATGAGAAAACAAAACAAAAATCTCAATTAAAAACGTGGGCAAAAGAATTTGAACAGATATTTCACTGAAGAAGATACACAGATGCTGAACGAAAGAAATCAGACCAAAAAAAAAAAAAAAGTATATCATGTACAAATTCCACTTATAAAAACCCTAAAAGATGCAAAGTACTCTGTAGTGGCAGAGCAGATCAGTTATTCTCTGGGCATGTAGAAGACAGGGATGGAAGTGGGGTTATACCAGGATATATGAGGGGGGAATGTTATGTTCATATTCATATTATTGACTGTGGTTATGATTTAATGAGTGTATACATATATCAAAACTTACCAAAAGTGTACACTCTCAAGATATACAGCTGGTATATGTCCATGATACCTCAATAAAGTTGTTTTTAAAAAAAACAAATATGACCAGCCCTCCAGAAACTCCCACCCCACCCCACTGTGCATTCAAATCATTAATTCTCCCTTGAAGGTAACAGGCACCCTGACTTCTAACAGCACATATTAGACAGTATTTGAACTTTACATAAATGAAATAACACAATATATAACCTTTTGTATCAAGCTTCTTTCACTCAATATTATATATGCGCCACTCACCTATGTTGTCATAGGTCTGACCAAGTTAATTGGTTACTAAGAAAAAAAAATCACACTTCTCAGTGAAATATGATAAAATCTAACATCTTTACACACATAACATACACAATGCTCAAGATACAATCTTGATGTAATCCAAAATTACTCAACATTCAAAGAGCCAACGACTTTAAGGTAGCTAGTATAATGATGCTCCCTGAGGAAAACGACAATTTCCTCACAACAAAAGAAAAAATAAAAAATTTCAGGAAAGAAAAAAGCATTAAAAAATAACCAAGTGAAAATTTTAGTACTTAAAAAATGCATTATCTAAAATAAAAATAAAAATTAGCCAAATGACCTTAAGAGTCTAATGAAAACGACAGAGGAATAAGCCATATATAATTTGAAAATAAATCAATAGAAATTATCCAATCTGATGAAGAGAAAGAAAAGAGACTTTAAAAAACATCAGAATCTCAGGAACCTTCGTTACAGTGTTAAAATATTTAAGATATCAAAACCTGGAGTACCAGAAACAGAGAGAATAGAACAGAAAATGCGTACTATCCCAGTTTTCAAAATTTGGTGGAAGTCATGAGAGTACAGATTCAAGAACCTCAGTGAACTTCAAGGGGAATAAGCAAGAATGAAAAATAAGCAAATCGTGCCTGGGCATGTGAGAGCCCTACTGCTGAAAACCAAAACTAGAAAACCCTGAAAGCAGCCAGAGGCATCATCACGATACGAATTTTCACCGGCATCTCATCAGAGCCAGGGGGATGGTGACAGGGGAAAGGATTTCAAAACAGCCTTTTAAAAGAAAAGGATTAAAAAAAATCTTAAAAAAAAAGAAAGAAAGAAAAAGGATTGTTGACTCCGAATTATAGATAGAGAGAAAATATCCTTCAAGAATAAGGGCAAAGTGATGACATTTTCAGATAAAGAAAAACTAAAAGAGTTCTTTGCCACCAGATGTGAAGTAAAGTCGCTCAGTCGTGTCTGACTCTTTGGGACCCCATGGACTGTAGCCTACCAGGCTCCTCTGTCCATGGGATTTTCCAGGCAAGAGTCCTGGAGTGGATCGCCATTTCCTTCCCCAGGGGATCTTTCCAACCCGGGATCGAATCCCGGTCTCCTGCATTGTAGACAGATGTGTTACCGTCTGAACCACCAGGGAAGTCCTACCAGAAACTATAGGAAGTTCTCCAGGCTGATAGCTGAGGGAAAGCAGATCCTTAGGAACAAATCTTCTAAACTTGTAAATCAATGGGTAGCATAAAAACTTATTTTTTCCTTTTGATTTCTTCAAAATGGCTCTGCTTATTTAGAGCTAAAATTCGAACGTTTTCTTGTGGGGGTTAAATGTAGGTAGAATATAATGAAAGACATATAATGACTACATCACAATGACTATAAATGTGATTTGAATGAAGATGAGGGGAAATGGATTTATTCAGGTTCAAAGTTTCTATGTTTTTGTGTGAATTCATACCATATTAACTCTGAGCCGAAAGTCCCAGCCACCTTGAAAATCCTTAATCCAAACTTCTGTATTCTCCATGGAGTGAAACCTTCTCTCCTTGGGCTCTATTTTGCTGCATAATAATTTGGAAAATAGCCTTAGGGAGAAAACTGGAGTGAGTATGGACCTATATCGTATGCCTCCCATCTCTTAGGGTTATAAGGATTGTAACCCTGCAGTGATTAGTTGCTTTTTTTCCCCTAAATAAAGATTTATCATGCTTTTGTTATGGGCAGAAAGGTAAACAGAATTTCAGTTCCGACCATCATGGTCAGAACCAGAAATCTTGCCAACAAAGCTGCTGACGCTGAGAATTTTAGACTTGATTCTTTTGATGAAGTGAAATTATTGGAGATTCCTAGTGGTGGAGGCGATGGCAGCGATGGTGAATGAGCAGTACTCATCTTAGAAAGGTCTCTGGCCTCAGGGTGGGGCTGGATTGAAAGGAGGGCTAAGTGGCAGGCAGGGAGACTACAATCACCATAGTTACCATGTGCTTTTTCGTTGTTCAATCGCTAAGTCATGTCTGACTCTTTGTGACCCCATGGTCTGCAGCATACCAGGCTTCCCTGTCCTTCACTATCTCCTAGAGTTTGCTCAAATTCATATGCATTGAGTCAGTGACACTGTCTAATCATCTCATCCTGTGCCACCCTCTTCTCCTTTTGCCTTCAATGTTTCCCATCATCTTTTCCAATTGGGTCTTTTCCAATGAGTCGGCTTTTCATATCAGGTGGCCAAAATATTGGAGTTTCAGCTCCAGCATCAGTCCTTCCAATGAATATTCAGGGTTTATTTCCTTTAAGATTGACTTGTTTGATCTCCTTGCTCTCCAAGGGACTCTCAAGAGTCTTCTCCAGCACCACAATTTGAAAGCACCAATTTTTTGGTGCTCAGCCTTCTTTATGGTCCAACTCTCACATGCGTACATGACTACTGGAAAAACCATAGCTTTGACAATGCATGCCATGGGTTAAGAGTTGACAATTTGCTCCCTGCTAGATATTTTACCTGCCTGATCTCTTGGTTAATCCTCACACAGCCCTAAGAGGTACATATTATATTATTGTTATCTCATTGTCCCAAGTTGAAAAATAAGGTCTGGAGACATTTCAAAAGTCAATAACTGAGTTTGTTAGTGTTTGGAGCTGAGACTTGAGCTCATGTCTGCCTAAGAGGAGTTCCTGTGTTGATCTGTGATCTCGATTGGAAAACTTTTGTCGCCATCCACATGAAACCTGATGAGAGATTAAAACAGCAAGAATGTAAAGGAGAAGATTAACTAGAAAGAGCATTGAGAATTGCAAAGACTTGACAAGCTAACAGTGGGGAGAGCCAGGCACCTAGGATGAGTCTTGGGTTTCTGCCTCTGCCAGAAGTTTCAATCCCTGGGTTGGGAAGATCCCCTGGAGAAGGGAAAGGCTTACCCACTCCAGTATTCTAGCCTGGAGAATGCCATGGACTGTACAGTTTATGGGGTCGCAAAGAATCGGACGCGACTGAGCAACTCTTCACTTTGGTCCTGGCAGGGGATGGGAAATATACCTACAGCAAGTCTAATATGTCTTCATTTTATTCCAAGATACAAATGCCCCCAAATCACATGTTAAATACAATTGACATACAACTAAGAATTGAGGTACAGTTAATTCAGTGTTATTCTTACAACATTTAGTGTAACTGCTTATAACCATTCCAATCATAGTATTTGTACATTCTCCAAATTTTGAATGTATACTAATCACGTAAAGAACTATGACCACAGTGAGTATAAATCTTTTGCAACACTTGGGCTTCCCTGGCGGCTCAGCGATAAAGAATCTGTTTGCCAATGCAGGAGACACAGGTTAGATCCCTGGTGCAAGAAGATCCCACATGCCTCAAAGCAACTAGGCCCGTGTACCACAAACTACTGACCTCGTGCTCTCGAGTCCAGGAGCAGCAACTGCTGGGCCCATGTACCACGACTACTGAAGCCCATGCACCTAGATCCTGTGCTCTGCACAAGGGAGTCCAGAGCAAGAAGGCTGTGCACCGCAGCTAGAGACCAGCCCTGCTCACCCCAAGCAGAGAGCAAGCCTGAGCAGCAGGGAGACCCAGCACAGCCAAAACTCACCAAGTTTTTAAAAAGTCTCTAACAGCTCTTCAGACACACGCTCCTACACTGGTGGATAAGGAGAAATCATATTAAAATAGCTCATAATCATAAAATTTGCCTTTAGTGAGATAATTTCGCCGTTGCTCATTATATTATCATGGTTCACATTAGAATTGGGATTTCCAACTGGCCCAGGTAGAATCTGTTTTATTACAAAGAATGTCTTTGGCGAGCCCCTCAAAATCTGAATTACATCCTATTAAACCCTTAGAACATTCCACATTATTTTATGTCATTGCACTTATCACAGTGGCTTATGATCATACATTGATCAGTGTTTTCTAATCTGTCTCTCTGTAGACCCTAGGCTCCACCTGGGTAGGAAAGACATCTGTTTTGCTGATTTCTGTAGCTCTAGAAAGTAAGACATGGTGGGCCCTCAGGAGCTGTTCAAAAATGAAATGAGTGAATTAACATGTGGTGCTTTATGAAGTCGTCACCCAGGTGGACGACAGAGGTAAGGTCTTGTGCTGTGCAAGGGGCCTCCTACTAGGCTCGGCATCAGGGCTTTTATTCTTCACATGGCAGCTTGAAATAGATGTTTCTTTAATGAAACAAAACACATGGGCAAGTACAGATGCAAAAGTGAAACAAACAAGAGAGAGAAAAGCTGAAGGAACAAGGCTCAGAGGGACTGTATTCAAGGTTCCAGAAGGAATAGTGGACATAACTGGAGAGAAGAAGGAGGAAGAATACAGTGAAGTCAGGAAGAACAAGAATAAACTGTGTTCAGTATCCTGTGATAAATGATAATGGAAAAAATATTAGAAAGAATGTGTGTGTGTATATATATATATACACACACACAACTGAATTGCTTTACTGTATAGCAGAAATCAGCACAACATTTTAAATTGGCTATGGAAAGTAAAGTGTTAGTAGCCCAGTCACGTTCGACTCCTTGCAACTGTAGCCCACCAGACTTCTCTATCCGTGGGATTTTTCCAGGCAAGAATATTGAAGTGGGTCACCATGTGCTTCTCCAGGGGGTATTCCTGACCCAGGGATCGAACCCAGGTCTCCTGCACTGCAGGCAGATTCCTTACTCCCTGAGCCACCATACTTCAATTTTAACAAAAGGAAGAAAGAGAACAGAAAATGAGATGGAGCCTATCTCATCAACTCAGGTGTCTCAGGGAAGTAGTGGGTGACCTTGACCGCTAAGACCAAGCAGACAGGGTGAGAGCACACTGAGATGCTAGAGCGTCAACAAGCTGTTTCGGAGCACAGGAGAGGAAGGTCAGCAGCAGGGACCGCATGACAGCCCAGAGGCTGGAGGTGGGCGTTTGTATCCCTCTTGTTTGCACCAAGCAGACAGAAGTTGTTCCAGGATTTTAATGAGGACAGTTTCACAGTCAAGAATATCTTCAGGAGAAAATTCAAATCCAGGAATTCAGGAAAACTGCTACTGCACCCCCCTTTTATCCAGCAATTCTCTATGGTAGTAACCAAGAGAGTAACCTCTTCTCTGGAAAGAGGGGTGGGAGGAGAGAGAGAGAGAGTGCACCTTAAGAGGAAGACCAGTGAGCTTGGCTTCTGGCCACAGTGCGCGCCGAGTCCAAAACCAGTCTTGAGATAACTAGCCCCTCCATTTACTCAATAGTAACTGATTAAAGCATTGTTTTCATGTCAAAGCAAACACATGTATTATGGAGCAAAGGTAAAGTTTGCCAAGTGTTCAAAGGAGTCCACCTGCTCAGACACCAGAGAACCACGTCCACTCTCCTCTTCAGCTTGGGGGAGTCTGATGACAGAGTTGGAGAATCTCTGACCCAGGTATTAATAGCTCTGAGTGGTGCCCAGCCATGCTAATGCTGAAGAAGGGGTTTTTCTAGAAGACCTGAACTGTGCTTGATAAAGCATCGAGGTTGAGCTTCCCCGGTGGCTTAGACGGTGAAGAATCTGCCTGCAATGCAGGAGACTAGGTTCAATCCCTGGATCAGAGAGATCCCCTGGAGAATGGAATGGCTATCCACTCCAATATTCTCGTCATGCAGAATCCTGTGGACAGAGGTGCCTGGTGGGCTACAGTCCGTGGGGTCAGAGTCTGACACAACTAAGCAGGGACACAGTGTATCAGGGCTAGTCTTCTTGATAAGGCTGCTGTCAGATTTACCTCTTTGTTTCTTTCCTCTGGAGCTAGAGCAATCCATACCAACCCCTCAGCAGATCCCCATGGATGTCTTCTGGCCAAAGACCTCATCACCTCAAGGCATAAAGTTATAGATGCCAAATCTGACCAGGCTGGCAAATACAATTCCTAGTCATCCCGCATTCTCAGAGAAGAATTCAAGATCTTTTAAACATTTATTTAAAACGGTAGCCCACCAGGCCCTTCTGTCCATGGAGGTTCTCCTG
The DNA here is from genome assembly GCA_006410675.1 of Oreotragus oreotragus. NCBI lineage: Eukaryota > Metazoa > Chordata > Mammalia > Artiodactyla > Bovidae > Oreotragus > Oreotragus oreotragus. The sequence continues at coordinate 30,339 of SJYX01002169.1, read as the reverse complement.
GCAAGCATACTGGATTAGGTTGCCATGCCCTCCTCCGTGGGGTCTTCCCAATCCAGGGATCCAACCCAGATCTCATGCATTTCAGGCAGATTCTGTACCATCTGAGCCTCCAGGGAATCCCAAGAATATTGGAGTGGGTAGCCTATCCCTTTTCCAGGGTATCTACCCTACCCAGGAATCGAACCGGGGTCTCCTGCCTTGCAGGCAGATTCTTTACCAACTGAGCTTCCAGGGAAGTGCTGAAAGAATTCAAGGCCTTTAAAACATTTATTTAGAACCTGGAAGGGAAGTGGTAGCCTGAGCCAAGATTATCAGCGTGGTGGAAATCGTTGGCTGTCAGACCACAAGAGACACCAACCTGTCTGTCTCCTTTTTCTCCTGCCACTTTCCCTTCTGCTCTGCCTCCATTCATAGTTGTTTTCATTATATGGTGGTTTTCTGCCCTCTTTATCTCACAAGCCAGCGGAGCCCTCCAGTTGCATCAGCAGCTTTGTAATGAAGGCCTGAGCCCATGTTGTTGAGCGTTTCCTTTGAACCTCTTACCACACTCTCTCGGACTCATGCCACACCCTAGAATTATGGGTGACCGATTGTCCTGAACAGCCCTCCCAGTTCTTGGTACAGTTTCTATTTTTAGCTCCAGAACTTTCCAATCTCCTCATTCCAATTCTAGTACCAATTTTTCCATATAACCTAGATAGGAAGAAATAGGTGGATAACCACAAGCAAGCACATTTCTAACAGAACAGGCAGAACAGATGGCCTTCAGAAAGAACTCATAATAGCTGCTTTGAAGGAGACCAAAAACAGGCCTCAGAGACACAGGAAAAGCAAAGAGCTACACCAGGAGGATGCGTCTGGTGGTTTCAGCACCAAGCATCCCTTCCAGCCAATCCACGACTGAGTGACCATACAAAGGGAACTTTAGTGTCCACTTGAGAAAAATTAAAATAGTTACTAGCCACTTCTATCTGCCTCGTAGGAAAGCCATGAATAAATGCTACCAGAAATGGTCAGTTCCCATTGTCTTTACAACAAAAGGACACAGCAAGAACAGAAAGCCTAGGATTCATATGTAGCCTGTGATACAGTTTGCATGCTAAGTCCCTTCAGTCATGTCTGATTCTTTTCAACCCCATGGACTGTAGCCCACCAGGCTCCTCTGTCCATGGGATTCTTCAAACAAGAATACTGGAGTGGGTTGTTCATGCCCTCCTCCAGGGGATCTTCCTGACCCAGGGATCAAGCCCACCTCTCCTGTACTGGCAGGTGGATTCTTTACTGCCAAGCCACCAGGGAAACCAGACACAATTTATGTTCATCCAAAAAGTGTCTTCTTGGCTCTCTCACATGTCTCTTACCTCTGTTCTGCACTCACAACTTGAGAGTAGATTAATAAGAATCCACATGGAGCTGTTTGAAATCCTCTTTTTTCCTAGACCAGTTCTGGGCCCAGAGGTCTGAAATGATGTACCCAGTGGGTACATCAGGGGATGAAGCTTGACCAGGAACCTTGGGTTGGTGTGAACATCTGTTAGCTGGTGTGAACCTCCATGAGCAGGTGTGAACCTCAGTGAGCTGGTGCAAGCCTCAGTGAGCCAGTGTGAACCTCCATGAGCTGACGTGAACCTCTGTGAGCTGGTGTGAACCTCCGTGAGCCGGTGTGAGCCTCTGTGAGCCGGTGTGAGCCTCTGTGAACTGATGTGAACCTCCGTGAGCCGGTGTGAACCTCCGTGAGCCGGTGTGAACCTCCGTGAGCCGGTGTGAACCTCAGTGAGCCGGTGTGAACCTCAGTGAGCCGGTGTGAGCCTCTGTGAGCTGGTGTGAGCCTCTGTGAGCTGGTGTGAACCTCAGTGAGCCGGGGTGAACGTCAGTGAGCTGGTGTGAACCTCCACGAGCTAGTGTGAACCTCAGTGAGCCAGGGTGAACCTCAGTGAGCCGGTGTGAACCTCAGTGAGCCGGAGTGAACCTCAGTGAGCTGGTGTGAACCTCCGTGAGCTGTTGCTGGCATTGACCAGGTGACTTGTGTGGCTCCAACAATAGAGGAGCAATAGGGTCAGCCTGATTTCTGTCTAGCGGGCAGGGTTCACCTTGTGCAGCCTGGAGGTCATCTGACGAGAAGGCACACTTCCTGTGACTGGGTGCACCTGGTTCTCCCCCGGTTGGGGCCACTGACGAGTCCCTCAGAGGAGAGGCTGGCCAGTTGGCATCAGGGAGATGCTCAGCACCCTCACCCTGACGAGGTGGAGGGAGCAGGACTTCTGCAGCACCTCCAAAGCTCCAACAGTAACTGTTTCAGTATCTCTGCTTTTCCACATCCTACCCCTGGGCAAAGAGGGAGCCACCTCAGGGGTAGAGTAGCCTCACTTCTAGAGACCCGATGAGGCCACTGATGTCCGTGAGCTTTATGAACTGTGAAGGTCTGGGTTTATATACTGAGAAGGGCTGCCCGGGACAATTGCCAAAAAAGCAGATATTTTCAAATCTACTGAGACCTGGAAAGAAATGTAAATGAGTAAAAAAAAAAAAAAAACTCAGATGGAGGACAATAGCCCAAAAGGGACAGGAGGCGGTCCCCGTGGCGTGGGGAACACAGGGCGGCTGGCCCTGAGCCCTGCTCACCCACAGCCCAGCCGGGTGACATGCCTCCTGACCTCTCAGTGCCTCGGTTTCTTCTTCTGTAAAACAGGGATGATGCCATGAATTGCTGACAGATTTGTAATGAGAATGAGTTGCGTTACTACATGTAACATGGAACAGTGCTAGGCACATAACAGCTGCTTGGTGCTGGTGGTGGTGGTGAAGTTGCTCAGTCATGTCCGACTCTTGGTGGCCCCACGGACTGTAGCCTGCCAGGCTCCTCTGCCCATGGGATTTTCCAGGCAAAAATATTGGAGTGGGTTGCCATTTCCTTCCCCAGAAAATGTTTAATCAATTCTAATTATTTTTATGCTTATTGTCGTTGCTGTTATTTGGCCTGAGCCAATCGATTTCTGCTTTATTGACTATGTCAAAGCCTTTGACTGTGTGGATCACAATAAACTGTGGAGAATTCTGGAAGAGATGGGAATACCAGAGCACCTGACCTGCCTCTTGAGAAACCTATATACAGGTCAGGAAGCCTGGACATGGAACAACAGATTGGTTCCAAACAGGAAAAGGAGTACATCAAGGCTGTATATTGTCTCCCTGCTTATTTAACTTCTATGCAGAGTACATCATGAGAAACGCTGGACTGGAAGAAACACAAGCTGGAATCAAGATTGCCAGGAGAAATATCAATAACCTCGGATATGCAGATGACACCACCCTTATGGCAGAAAGTGAAGAGGAGCTAAAAAGCCTCTTGATGAAAGTGAAAGAGGAGGGTGAAAAAGTTGGCTTAAAGCTCAACATTCAGAAAACGAAGATCATGGCATCCGGTCCCATCACTTCATGGGAAATAGATGGGGAAACAGTGGAAACAGTGTCAGACTTTATTTTGGGGGGCTCCAAAATCACTGCAGGTGGTGACTGCAGCCATGAAATTAAAAGACGCTTACTCCTTGGAAGAAAAGTTATGAACAACCTAGATAGCATATTCAAAAGTAGAGACATTACTTTGCCGACTAAGGTCCATCTAGTCAAGGCTATGGTTTTTCCTGTGGTCATGCATGGATGTGAGAGTTGGACTGTGGAGAAGGCTGAGCACTGAAGAATTGATGCTTTTAAACTGTGGTATTGGAGAAGACTCTTGAGAGTCCCTTGGACTGCAAGGAGATCCAACAAATCCATTCTGAAGGAGATCAGCCCTGGGTGTTCTTTGGAAGGAATGATGCTAAAGCTGAAACTCCAGNTGAAATTAAAAGACGCTTACTCCTTGGAAGAAAAGTTATGACCAACCTGGATAGTATATTCAAAAGCAGAGACATTACTTTGCCGACTAAGGTCCATCTAGTCAAGGCTATGGTTTTTCCTGTGGTCATGTATGGATGTGAAAGTTGGACTGTGAAGAAAGCTGAGCGCCGAAGAATCTATCCTTTTGAACTGTGGTGTTGGAGAAGACTCCTGAGAGTCCCTTGGACTGCAAGGAGATCCAACCAGTCCATTCTGAAGGAGATCAACCTTGGGATTTCTTTGGAAGGACTGATATTAAAGCTGAAACTCCAGTACTTTGGCCACCTCATGCAAAGAGTTGACTCATTGGGAAAGACTCTGATGCTGGGAGGGATTGGGGGCAGAAGGAGAAGGGGACGACCGAGGATGAGATGGCTGGATGGCATCACGGACTCGATGGACGTGAGTCTGAGTGAACTCCGGGAGATGGTGATGGACAGGGAGGCCTGGCGTGCTGCATTTCATGGGGTCACAAAGAGTCTGACACGACTGAGCGACTGAACTGAACTGAATGTTCATACATCGGGTCTGTGTTTGGGCCGTTTTTTCATCCTCGTCTCTTATGCCTTCATGAGGTCCCCTGCCAGGTCCGTGCATAGGGACCCGCGTGCGTCATCTGCAGGGCACGTCACCCTCGCCCAAGCAGAAATGGAGCAGTGCATTCATCGGTCACCAGTGACAGACGCTTGGATCAGCTCCGCTTTTCTGGCCCTCAAGTGTTAGGCTGCTGTAGCATTTGCATACACGTCTTTGGGTGGACGTGTGTTTGGGGGATTCTCACTTATCTTGAGTAGACCCCCAGGAGTGGAATTGCTAGGTCATATAGTACATCTCTTTTTAACATTTAGAAGAGTGCCAAACTGCTGTCCAAACCGACTGCACCAAGCGTAAAGGTGGTAGCTTTGCTATTTGCTTCTAAAAATACTTTGGGCTCGTTTTTAGCTGATGTTGCAGCAAATCAATCATTCCAACTTATTGGCCATTCTGGGGAAAAGGAAGTTACTTTCAATGTTTCTATACAGAGCCAATTTTATCTCGATGATTTGTACTGAGGTAATATCTGGAGTATCCATCCACCTTCAATTCAAAACAGTGTTCAGATCAGGAGACTTTGCCCTGTTCTGACCGTTTCTGTCAAATCCTTCGTGCCTGGAAGTTAACACTTTTGACTCAGGTCTCTGTGTATAAGAGACGAGGGTCAAGGCAGAGATGAAGAAATCCAGACGCAAGTTTACCACGTAAGTAAGTGCTTTAATTGTCTGAAATGGCTGTAGTTTTTATGTTTGAAACATCTTCTAAGTCAGTCGTGTGTGTGTGTGTTAGTCTCTCAGCTGTGTGTTGAACTCTTCGCGCCCCTGTGGACTGCAGCCCACCAGGCTCCTCTGTCCATGGGGAGTCTCTAGGCAAGAATACTGGATTTCTCACTTATCTTGAGTAGACCCCCAGGAGTGGAATTGCTAGGTCATATAGTACATCTCTTTTTAACATTTAGAAGAGTGCCAAACTGCTGTCCAAACCGACTGCACCAAGCGTAAAGGTGGTAGCTTTGCTATTTGCTTCTAAAAATACTTTGGGCTCGTTTTTAGCTGATGTTGCAGCAAATCAATCATTCCAACTTATTGGCCATTCTGGGGAAAAGGAAGTTACTTTCAATGTTTCTATACAGAGCCAATTTTATCTCGATGATTTGTACTGAGGTAATATTTGGAGTATCCATCCACCTTCAATTCAAAACAGTGTTCAGATCAGGAGACTTTGCCCTGTTCTGACCGTTTCTGTCAAATCCTTCGTGCCTGGAAGTTAACACTTTTGACTCAGGTCTCTGTGTATAAGAGACGAGGGTCAAGGCAGAGATGAAGAAATCCAGACGCAAGTTTACCACGTAAGTAAGTGCTTTAATTGTCTGAAATGCCTGTAGTTTTTATGTTTGAAACATCTTCTAAGTCAGTCGTGTGTGTGTGTGTTAGTCTCTCAGCTGTGTGTTGAACTCTTCGCGCCCCTGTGGACTGCAGCCCACCAGGCTCCTCTGTCCATGGGGAGTCTCTAGGCAAGAATACTGGAGGATAGCTGTTTCCTTCTCCAGGGGATCTTCCCGACCCAGGGATCAAACCCAGGTTTTTCTCATTGCAGGCAGACTCTTTATGCTCTGAACCACAGGAAAGCCCAGTGACAGTGCACACTCTCAGCCAGCCAGGAATCAAACCTGGACTCTTCCCATCTGCAGTCGGACGTGTTTTCCACGGGACAAGGGCTCCTGCACGAGTCAGTGATGCCCAGTAGCAATGAGCAGGCATATTTCCGTTTATCACTCACGTCATGCCCTGTGATCTTTATACTTCCAGGAGGACCTAACATCACAGCCCATTAAGAGATGTGTCTCTATGATGAGAAAGCAGCAGTGATGAGTGGGTCTCAGGAGCCACTTGGGAAGGGCACTGTCCAGTGATCAGACTGAGCGCTGCCTGTGTTTAATCCCAAGTGTACGGGGGAAATCCTTTTAATCCCAAGTGTACGGGGGGAATCCTTTTAATCCCAAGTGTACGGGGGGAATCCTTTTAATCCCACATGTACAGGGGGATCCTCAGGTCAGAAAGCGCCCTGAGAAGTGGTCTATCTGCTCCCCACACCCCATCCTGGAAGTCAGGAGTGCTGCAGAACCAGCTCAGGTAAGTAAGTCTACCTTACGTGGGGAAAACAGAGCTCTTCCCAGCAGCCGGCCACTCTTAGAGTCAGACAATTTCAGGAGAACTCTGTAGGTGGGGCTGTCTCCAGCTGTGGTGAGCTTGGACGTACAGTGAGGAGCCCCTCTGGGTGTCCCTGGACCCCTGGCCCAGGGTTCCGAACCACCCATGTGCCCATCTCCCCAGGACACCCCTGAAGCCTCACCCCCTCTCCAGGACACAGATGACTCCTCCCCAGACCCCCTGCAAGCCCCAGCTGAGGCGTGCGGGGTCCCGCCCCAGCTTCAGCCAAGCAGGAAGCAGGGTCTGTGCTGAGCCCCTCGCACGGCAGGGGGTGGGGCGGGGGGCTTCGGATCAAGGCTCTTTCCCACAGCTCGACTGTGTGTTTCGGCTCTGCTGAGACTCGACTAGGTTAACACTGAGAGATCAGCATTAAAAGATGCTATGTGTGCAGCCGTGTAGGAAGTTCAGCTTTAGAAATAAGCATGCCCTTCAAGTCCAAATGGGGTCACTGGGGTTCAAACCCGTGAGAAAGAAGGAGTCCGTCAGGATGGAGGCAGCCCTGCCTGAGTTGGGGTGGGGAGCTCGGGGCCCCCGAGATTGCCCAGAATCCCAGGCCATCCATTTCCACCTGGACCCCTCGCGGGGACCCCTCCGCCTGGGGATCCGGGCGCCAGGCCGCGGGCGGGTCAGCAGCAGCAGCTGGAGGGAGCAGAGGTGAGGGAAGTGTGGGGAGAGGGGCGTCCGTGTCAGCGGGACGGCGGGGTGGCACCGCGTCACCCTTGGTAACAGGCCGGATGACACGGCTCCCTGGCCGCACACGCCGTGGCCTCCCGCGCGGGCTCTGGTCCCAGGCGAGGAGACGGCCGTGAGCCCTCAGCAGCTGCGGCCGGGGCCCTGCTGGCCGGCTCCGCCGGGGCACGGACGGGTGACGGGGGCCTTGTGCAGGCTGGGATCCTCGGAGACCCCCAGGCGGCGGAGGCCTGCGCCAGCTCCGCGCGGCCTCCCACGGCTCCGGGGGCTTCACGACCCCAGGCCAGGGCTCCGTCTCAGAGCCGGGCTTCACGCTCAGCGAGCGGCCCACTTGGGGACTCGGAGAATCTCACACCCTCTTTTTACAGAGCAGAGCGGGGGAGGGCGCCGTCCCTGGTCGGAGCGCCTGCAGCCGCCCTCCTGGCTCAGCGGCCTGAGGCGGGGCGGGGGCCACGCCGGGCAGGAGGGCCCGGGCCACAGGCAACGGGTTTCCTTCTCCCCGTTGAGCGACCAGGGCTGAGCTCTGACCGCCTGTACGGACGGAGCTGCACACGTGCTTTCTGTGTTTGAGCTTACACGGTCTCCTGGTCACTCTTTCCCCGCCCAGTCCTCTTGATCTTGCCATGGTTTAGGGTCTGCAATACTCACGAAGTAAAGAATTCACAGGTAGCTGCTGGTTCTTTCCATCTCTGCAAAGAGATGGGCCGGGAGGACAAAGAGGCCAACTGTCAGAAAAGCTTTTTCCAAAGGAGCATTTTAAATAATTTTACCATTTACTACAAACAAAATAACCCTTTCCCTTTCCTAAGAAATACTGGTTGCAGACAGCTGTAGCAGCTCATTCAGTGAGTACGGTTATCAGTTATTAGACAATCATGGGTTATTAGCACTGCGACTAAGAGAAGGACATCACTGTCCTTGCCCACCATGAAACTAGGGCATCCCTGCTGGGAGGGTGGTCCCCGTGCAGGCAGAGCAGGAGGAAGAGCCCACGCCCGGAGGGAAGGCGAGAGGAGAGGAGGGCAGCGCCCAGCGGGCGCACTCATGTGTACCCGCCAGGCGTGCCCGGGTGTGCCCGCCAGGTGTGCCCGGGTGCCAGGTGTGCCCGGGTGTGCCCGCCAAGTGTGCCTGGGTGCCAGGCGTGCTCGGGTGTGCCTGCCTGGTGTGCCCAGGTGTGCCTGCCAGGCATGCCTGGGCGTGCCTGGGTGTACCTGCCAGGCGTGGCACACCTGCCCGGGTATACCCACCAGGCATGCCCGGGTGTACCCACCAGGCGTGCCCGGGTGTTCCTGCCTGGCGTGCCCGGGTGTGCCTGCCTGGCATGCCCGGGTGTGCCTGCCAGGCGTGCCCGGGTGTGCCTGCCTGGTGTGCCCGGGTGTGCCTGCCTGGCGTGCCCGGGTATACCCACCAGGCGTGCCCGGGTGTGCCTGCCTGGTGTGCCCGGGTGTGCCTGCCAGAACTGCCAACACACACACAGCTGAGGAGGGACTCCAAGATCCGATATCTTTGGTGTATGTTCAGTTGACCTGCATTGCTTTATCAGTCCTATGAATTAAGAATGTAATTTTTCTGTCTCTCACGGATAAAAGCACTGGAAGTCAATGGGCAGGATTAATTCTCTGGGATTTCACTGTTGTGAAGCCTGCACCAGGATCACCATTCGTAACATTGACTTTTAACCTCAGAACCCTACTCCCAGAACCTCTTCTAGGGAAACAGTCACCCCCACACACAAAGAGCCGTGTCGGGGCTGTTCACGCAACACAACATTGGGAACTGCTGACTGTCCACCAGGAAACACAGCTTCAGATGCTCACTTTTCTGCACCATCAAAAGCTGTACTTTCACTCACCTGACACTTTACACCTACCTTAATTAAACCAGGGAGGCCTGGCATGCTGCAGTCCACGGGTCGCAAAGAGTCAGACACGACTGAGAGACGGAACAAGAACTTTAAGCAGCCGCCCTTCTTTTTGCTTAGTCTCATTCTGAGCAACAATACCTAAGACATAACGAGGATGCGTAGTGTTCCTGCATATTTTTCTCTGATCTACATTAACATTTTAAAAATTCCCTATAGAATTTGTTGTGGTTCCCATGTTGTAATAGTAAAAGCAGGTCACTCTTAATATGTCAAAGTCACTTATTAATTTGATTACAATAGATGATGCCCATCACACAGACAATTCTGAGTCTACTTTGAAGTTGAATCTATCAAGAAGCATCTGTTTGCAGCTATGTACCTGCTCCCACACTGAAGATAACACTGGTCTCCTCACAGAATGTATGGATCATTAGCCTAGTGAGGGTTCCAATATTTGGGGAAATATTGGGAAATTAAATTAAAATTATTCTCTGGACCTAGTTTATCTTTTAGATCTAGACGAGATTAGTTTGGAAAAGGGGTCTCATTTAGTCTGGAAAATCTTCAGAATGCAATACAGTTCTGGGCTAATCAAAAGCTTCCATTGTTCACTTGCCAAGCTGAGTGACTCTCTGCAACCCCGTGGCCTGCAGCACGCCAGGCTCCTGTGCCCTCCACTATCTCCTGGAGTTCACCCAGACTCATGTCTGCCGAGTCGGTGATGCCCTCCAAACACCTCATCCTCTGTCGTCCCCTTCTCCTCCTGCCCTCAGTCTTTCCCAGCATCAGGGTCTTGTCCAATGAGTCAACTCTTCACACGAGATGGCCAGAGTATTGGAGCTTCAGCTTCAGCATCAGTCCTTCCAATGAACACCCAGGACTGATCTCCTTTAGGATGGACTGGTTGGATCTCCTTGCAGTCCAAGGGACTCTCAAGAGTTTTCTCAGCTAAATAACCTTTATAAGAAGTAGGCTTCAAAATCAAGCAATCTTATTTTCAATTAGCATATTTTAGTCACAAGTATGGGATTAATGATCAAGTATCAGGAATTTCTGCGCCTCACTCCAAGACCAAGTGACACTGACATTCTGTTTCCTGCCGTGACGACCCGCTGAGAGGTGAGAGACATAGAGAATACTGCCTGCTATAAAACGCACTACACACTAATGCCTGTGATCACCAAAGATCGACCTTTTTAATATAAACAACTCTCAGAATGAAGAGAACACAAACGTTGCTTTTTGGATGAAAATGTGTATCTGTGTGCTGCCTAAAATAACCTGATATACCACTAGTGACACATGTGCTCCAGGTTTGATGAGGAAATTCACAGAACAGATTACTATTCAGCCGTTAAAATTAGGGTTTTTAGTATATGAAAATGTTTCTTATGAAGTCAAGCAGGGTTCCAGATACAGCATACACTAAATTCTATAAAAAATACATATATGAAAAGTTGAACAGAAATACCCAAACTTTTTTTTTCTTTTGATATTTTTCTTCTTGATGCAGTCTTAAATTTTGCAAAAGTGAGTGTGCATTGCTTTTAAACCCTGAGTTTGTTTTCAAGCCCCTTATGCAGCACCCATTTGATGAGTCTGTGAGCTGGGACCCCATGATGGAGGAGGAGGAGCACGGTGGTCCCGGAGCGAGAGCGGAGTGAGCGCTCCACAGATGAGTGTCTTCCCCTTGGTTTGGAGCCCTCCTCTCCCAGCTGGGGTCTACTGGCCTGTCTCTGGCTACTGACGCTGACCACGTGACTTGGTTGGATCATCAGGGGCTGAGATGCCTTAAAAGGGAGCCCCGGGCGCTTTTACAGACAGCCCGCCTGGCCTCCTAAGACCCCAGAGAATCAGAAACAGATGAGGGATCAGGCCACATCCTCACACGTGAGAACCACGGCCCCGCCGGGATCTCACAGTCCTCGCTGGGAAAAGATGGTCGGCCGGCGCTCCGGACAAGTTGCCTGGATACTCGGAGGTGACGACGTCCAGGAAAACACAGTCCCATCCATGAGCCAGCAGTCTGCCGACAGAGACGACAAGAGTCTGTGGCTGCAGGTCTGAGAGGCAGCCGAGACTGCTCTGGACGTGAACACTGCCCGCTGGGGCCCGGCCCGGGGCCGATGGAGAAAGGACCCAGCGTCCCAGCTCGCAGGGCCCGGCGGGACCAGGGAGCACATGGAGCCCAGCTCTCGGGCTAAAAAGGCAGCTGCTTTTTGTAATCAAGTTTTGCCACGTAACAAATTTTTCTCATTCTTCTGTGGGTTTAGTTCTTCTTTTTTCAAAGTCGTAATTACTAGTTTCACATCCTAACACTAAATAGCTAGGAAGCCAGATCTGAGAGAACCAGCCCTACGCATAAAAATGCCAGATGTTAATAAGGCATGATTTTGATTTAATTCATAGTTTCTCGTCAGTAACAATCACAGAGTCCAATCTTTACAGAGGTTTAATGGGAAACAATAGTGTTAAAATTTCAGTTATGATTTTAGAACCAGTTGAAATGGTCAAGGAAATTACCTAGGTATAAGTCAGAATCTCTGCCAAAGGATCCCTTTGACTGAGAAGGACGCAGGGTCCCTAAGGAGGAGCCCAAGGAGAGGAAGGTGCCGGGGCTCACGCTTCCGCCTCCTGAAATCCTCGCAGACACACACACAGACATCTACACACAGAGAAAATGCAACACGCCTGGTCAGCCTGGATCACCGCCCACAGGACTGCAAGGCCTCCAGGGGCCTAGGGGACAGCCCAGGATGGGTCCCGGGGCCCTGAGGTGTCAGCTGTCAGACGGAAAAGCCTGGGGGCCTGCTCAGTATGAAGGCTACCTGGGAGAGGTGTAGTGGTGTCTTTCCCCTGGATTCTGGCCGAATGCTGACCTCAACTCAGCCAGCCCACCCAGCTGCAGCTGGACTCACCCCTGCGGCTGCCTGCTGGAGCCTCCGGCCCGTCCAGGGAACAGCGCTCTCTCCCAGGGCACAGCACAGGTGGTGCAGGGAGCGGAGACCCGACCCTCGGTCCCTGGGTCCTCTACCCAAGGTCAGCTCAGAGCGGCCCCTCAGGGCAAGGTCCGTGTGGCTTTCGAACCCGGCTCCTGGCGTCCACGGCAGAGGCTCCGTGTATTCAGTATGTCGGGCACAAGACACCACAAGGAAAACCTGGTCTCACCACCCACTTGTCCCAGAATTTTTTGCTTTCTAAGAGTGTGAAAGGCTTCTCCATCTCTTTACGACCCTTTTAAATCCTTCTATGCAGAATGTCTGAAGCCTGTACCATGAACTTGAAGAGTTGTGGCTGGACCGGCAGGCAGATCTCTGCAGCAAGGCTGGGCTCCGGCTCCCCCAGCCTCTAACCAGCCCGACTGCCTCCTCAGAGCCCACAGGCCCTCCGGAAGGACCCCTGGGGTCGTGGAGGTCATGTTGGGAACTTCGGCTCCCAGCGGGTTAGGGATCCCAGGAGGCCAGGAAGGCCTGCTGATCCGGGACCTTCTGCCTGAGTCTCCAACACGGACCGGCCCCCAGAAGCCCCGAGCACGGCAGCCATCACCGCGGCTGCGTGCTCCATCTCCCGGGGCTCACGCTTAGCCATGTGGATAAAGAAAGGCCTGTTAACCCCTTGTTAATACAGTCGGTCAGAGGTCAGACTTTGTAGGAAGCTGGTGACACAAAGATTCTGAGGAGCGTGTCAATGGCAGGTGACGAGGGCACACGGCCTCTGCCCCAGGGGGCCCCCAGGTGGGCTCCCCAAGGTCCAGGGGAGGGGCCCGGCCGAGAGGCCCTGCAGCTGCTGGAGGCAGGCGGCTGCCCAGCCGGCGTCCTTGGAGCAGCCTTCGTGGAGGAGCAGAGACTCCGAAGGGCTTCCCTGTGGACGCTGGGGGCCTACCGCTGCCTCCAGGTCTAGGAGGGACCCTCCCCAGGCAGGAGTATTCTCAGAAGGAGGATCGGGACTGCAGACCCTCTCAAGCTTCCAGTGTGTGTACATACACCCCCCTCAGATCCCAGCTTCCAGTGTGTGTGTACATACATCCCCTTACATACACCCCCCTCAGATCCCACCTTCCAATGTGTGTGTACACACCCCTCAGATCCCAGCTTACAGTGTGTGTACATACACCCCCCTCAGATCCCACCTTCCAGTGTGTGTGTACACACCCCTCAGATCCCAGCTTACAGTGTGTGTACATACACCTCCCTCAGATCCCACCTTCCAGTGTGTGTGTACACACCCCTCAGATCCCAGCTTACAGTGTGTGTACATACACCCCCCTCAGATCCCACCTTCCAGTGTGTGTGTACACACCCCTCAGATCCCAGCTTACAGTGTGTGTACATACACC
>SJYX01002169.1:0-11831 GCA_006410675.1 Oreotragus oreotragus | reverse complement strand
TGGTTTTTCCAGTGGTCATGTATGGATGTGAGAGTTGGGCTGTGAAGAAGGCCGAGTGCCAGAGAATTGATGCTTTTGAACTGTGGTGTTGGAGAAGACTCTTGAGAGTCCCTTGGACTGCAAGGAGATCCAACCAGTCCATTCTGAAGGAGATCAGCCCTGGGATTTCTTTGGAAGGAATGATGCTGAAGCTGAAACTCCAGTACTTTGGCCACCTCATGCGAAGAGTTGACTCATTGGGAAAGACTCTGATGCTGGGAGGGATTGGGGGCGGGAGGAGAAGGAGACGACAGAGGATGAGATGGCTGGATGGCATCACGGACTCGATGGACGTGAGTCTGAGTGAACTCCGGGAGATGGTGATGGATAGGGAGGCCTGGCGTGCTGCGATTCATGAGGTCGCAAAGAGTCGGACACGACTGAGCGACTGAACCGAACTGAAATTATTTTAATATAACATATAAGCACTTTTTAACTCTAAAAAAGCAGTTGAATGTGAAATACAACTGAAGCTAAACACAGGCTGAAGGGAAACAGGGCTTTAAGTGGCATCACGGCCACCTCCTACTCTGCTGGTTTTCAGTTTATCCCTCAGGGCAACAACAGGCGGAGCCCGACACCCTGGCTGGCCCTCCTCCCAGAGGAAGGCCTTCACTCCGCAGCAGCTGGAGTGGGGTCGTTGCATGTTTGTGGCCCGTTTCTCCATGGCCCTAACATAACAGGAAGGGGTGATCTGTGCGGTCCCCACCGTACCCTCCTCGCTCTGCTGTGAGCGTGTGTCCCCTGGATCAGCCGACCAGGCCCAGGGCATGCCCCGGTCACCAGAGGCTGCAATTGCACAATCATGTAAGTGCTCTGCACGGTATTCCTTGGAAGAAGTCAGGCAAGGTACTGAACAAACAGAAACCAGAAGCAGCTCTCCAGACGCTTCTCCAGAACAAAGAGACTCCATTCTCACTGCTCAGTCCCTCCCAACAGACCGGAAATCAGCCTTTCAGCTCAGACCAGTGCCTGGAGGTGGACTGTGGCCCAGGCTCCTGCGGGCCGTCCACACTGACAGCGACCCTGAGCGTCTGCCGCCCATGGTGTCCCCTCCTCCCTGAGCAGGCTCCGTAAGAGCCCAAGGACGGCAGTCTCCCCCTCTAGCTGGGTCTCTGCATTACTCTTCTTGCTACATGGGGGCATCCGGATGGCGTGCTGTGTTCTACCGAGAGGGGCATTCACCCAGGGCTGCGCGAAGGCTGGAGGTGACTCAGCGGCTCCGGCTGCTCCCTGGCTGGCGTTGGTGGCGGGTCTGTTTCTGCAGGCAGCCTGGACATGTGATCCTTTCTAGCGTCACTGCTCCTGCCAACGTCTCGTAAGTCAGCCGTCTGACTTATTAATAGTGATGAGTCCATTAGTACTGACAGGCACCTGGATCAGCTTCGAGCAGCCTCGGTCCTGTTGGTGACCAGGCGCACATGGGGTGGTGGGGCTGCCCTCCCCCTGGGCTGTCACCCAAGGGACTACAGGAACCAGACCAAGACAGGCACAGTGATGGGGGTAAGGATCTCAGCTAAAATTAGAAATATTTAAAACTTGGCTCAAAACCTTGAATTGCTATAAAAACAGGACATTAAACACACACACCTCTCTGCGGCACAACTGGACTCTCCCTGCCTGTTCCAACTACCCTTTCTTAATGGCACGTAACAATCAAGAAGCAGTGCCAGAATCCCACCCTGGGCTCCTGTTGGCAGAGTGCCCACCTGCTTTGAAATCTAGGTTACTGAAATCGTCGCACAAATTCTTAAAGGATTTGGAAAAGTGATTAATGTGTTTTAACCCACATGCATGCACTGAAGGGAGACAGCGGCTGCCACGCCCACAGGGGAATGTGCCTCGCCGTGGGCATGAGCGGGTCTGTGCAGACGTGTTCAAGTGGGCATCTGGGCAGAGGCTCCGAAGGCACTTCTGCGGGGTAAACACAGAGTGGCTAGCACTGGGCTGAGCTGGACAGAAGTTCTGGTTATCTTAAATCATGTGGCTTGCTTTATATACAGCGGATGGAATGTTCTAAAATAGCCTCCTGCTTTGTAAGATCAAGGGAACTGCAAAAATCCCTCTGAGAGATGTTACCCCATTGTGGCTTCAAGAATTCCAGGGATGCCTGGCTGGCCTATTTTGAATCCTGGGTAAACTCAGAAATTTGTGACACAGGAGAGTGATCCATACCAAATAATCCCAAGCTGGGAATTTTCACAGTTTTATCTTGTGGGGCTGTGTGTGCACTTCAGATTGCTTTAGTGAGTCAAGTGCGCTGCTGATACTTCAGTTCCATCCTACGAAGCAACAGAAATAGCTGGTAGAGGAGGCCACGTGAGGGAGCAAAGGTGAGGGAGGCCAGACACCCTGTGCCCAGGGACTCAATTCGTTCCCAGACTTGAAGACGTCAGTTAGAAAGGGCTGTCTGGAGTCAGAAAAGGTGTGTGCCAAAGCACTAAGCGGCTATGATCCATCGAGTTGAGCTATAAAACCGACGCACTGAGGCGCCGACGTTGCAGCACCAGAGAGAGGGTCGCAGCCTGAAGGCCGCATCGACTGGCCATGTCCATGGCTCGAGTACACACCTGTCGCTGTTCGGTCGCTCAGTCGCGTCCGACTCTGCAGCCCCACGGACTGCAGCACGCCAGGCTTCCCCATCCGTCACTGTCGCCTGGAGCTTGCTCAAACTCATGTCCATTGAGTCAGTGATGCCATCCAAACACCTTGCTTCTGTTGCCCCCTTCTCCTCCCGCCTCAATCTTTCCCAGCTTCAGGGTTTTCTCCAGTGAGTCAGCTCTTCGCATCAGGTGGCCAAAGTATTGGAGCTTCAGCTTCAGCATCAGTCCTTCTAATGAATATTCAGGACTGATTTCCTTTCAATATTCAGGATTGACTGGTTTGATCTCCTTGCAGTCCAAGGGACTCAAGTGTCTTCTCCAACACCACAGTTTGAAAGCATCAATTCTTTAGCACCCAGCCTCTTTCTGGTCCAACTCTCACATCCACACAAGAGTAGCAGAAAACCCGTAGCTGTGACTAGACGGACTTTTGTCAGCAAAGTGATGTCCCTGCTTTTTGCTTTTGGACTGTCTAGGTTGGTCATAGCTTTTCCAAGAAGCAAGCATCTTTTAATTTCCCACACCTTACCTTGCTGCTAACCTGTTGCTTCCTGTGCCAGGGTCTCACCATGCCCACTCTGTGCTGGACACTGGTCTGCCTTCCCGGGGCTCCTCTCAGGCAGGGGTGCATCTGCGGTGTCCTCCTGGCTTGTGAGGAGGGTGAACGGTGTCTCCTAAAGGCAGAAGCCGGCAGAGTTTAGTAGACACTTGCAGCTCCAGTTTGGGCTGGTGAATCCTGAGGATTGTGAACGAGCCATACTCCTTTTTCCAGTTTTCTGAGTTTCCTACCCCAATTACAGCTTGCTCTAAACTATGTGGCTTCTAATAGGAACAAAATCCTCATGGGACTGATAAGGGTCAAGCTGATTTTTGATGTATAAATACAGTCAACCTAGATTCTAAAATTTGAAAATAAAGCAAACTACCAGTTTCTGGATATGACTTGTGCTGTCTGTAGAGTTTCTGATAATTTAAGATGAATCAATTTTCCTTCTTGACAAATTGATTTAACTCTCTGATTATTGACAGATTATATGAACAATCCAAATACCAGCCTCTGTGGATCAACCCCTGTATTATTTCTTCACAATGAGACCCATTCGTTCAAAAGCCTGCTTACACCAAACTCAATTTTTTACATATCCAGTTATTTTAAAAAATATCCCAAACAAGCAGATTTTTGGCCATTTAGAGTCTGTTTTCTTTGCATCCCTGGGAAGTATCTCCTGATGGTTAGAAGAGAAAGGGTGGAAACAGGTATGCTAACATCTGTCAAGAGAAGCTGTGATGATGACTTCAGTACTAAACAAAAGCAGATTTCAAAACAAAGGATGTTCCCAGAGCAGTCAGGTGTTGTGCAGTGGTACGGGAGTGGGTGCAGCAATCATGCAGGGCGTCCCCTCAATAACAGGGCTCCGGACACACGCAACAAAAATGATAAAACTCACAAGGCTGGGGATACCAGAAACGTATTCTCTGAAATGATTAAACAAATAGATGGAAATCAGCAAAAACATAGACGACTTGAGCAAAAATATCAACCAACCTTAGTTGACACTGACAGAACATTCATCCCGTTCAAGTACACTCACCGAGACTGTATTCTGGGCCACAGAACGTGTATATGTTTCTATATGAACACAGATGCAAATATTCTAAACAAAATGTCAGCAAACCAGATACTATATATAACACATACCTTAAGACTAAGTGAGGCTTAACCCAGGAATGCAAGGTTGGTTTAACATTCAAACATCGATCAACATATTTTACCACATTAATAAACTGAAAAAATTGCCTGAAGACCTCAATGGACACAGGAGTATCCGACAAAATCCAGCTTCACAGTAAGCTGGACATAGGAGGGAAATTTCCTCACTCTGTAAGATGCACCTGAGGGTGAAACGCTGACGGCTTTGCTCCTAAGTCAAGAGCAAGACGAGGCCAGGCTTTCACAGCTTCTTCTCACAGTTGTGCCAGGCGGCTGCGAGTCCGTTCAGGCAAGAAAAGGAGATTAAATGCACCCAGATTAGGAAGGAAGAACAAAACCTGTCTTATTTACTGACAACATAATCAGCTATGCAGAAAGTCTAACGGACTCTACATAAAATGATGCAAGAATTGACGAGCTAGAATATCAAGAGTGCAGCAGGGCACAAAATCAGTATGAAAAATCAAATGCATTTCTTTACACAGTCAGCCCTTCGTATCGACCTGTTCTGCATCCTCAGATTCAACAACAGATCAAAAATATTTTTTTAATTCCAAAAATTTCCGAAAAGCAAAACTTGAATTTCCCATGTGCTGGGAACTGTATGTATAGCATTGTATTTACCAGCATCTGTATAACGTGCACCCTGTATCCAGTATTAGCAGATGTCTAGAGATGACTTGAAGCTTATGGGAGAATGCGTGTAGGTTATTTTATAGAGGAACTTGAGTCTCCTTGGATTTGGGCGCCCTCAGGGGCCCTGGAACCCATCCTTTGTGAACACAAGGAAATGACTGCGTGGCAATGAATGCGGAACAACTGGGGATTTTAACTAAAAACACACCACCAGCTGCTACGGTATCACAGGTGACTAACTCCCACACGGGAGCGTAAGACCTGTGCAGCTCTTCAGTGAGGACTCACGTCCTGAGCTAGTGGAGAGACACACCTCGTCCCTCAGAAGATGCAACACTGTCCAGATGCCAGTTCTTCTCAGCTGAGCTGCAGATTTCAAGTGAGCCCAGCTGAAACCCCAGCCAGCCTTGTACAGCCTCAGTTCACAAGCAGATTCCATCCAGCCTTCACCAGCCTCAAAGTGAAACCCAAACCCCAAACCCCAAACCAAGCAAGCCTGATCATGGACACGGGACACACGTCAGTCTTACCTTTGGTCACACTTTTTTCTTTCTGTGTGATGAATTAGTTTTGTTTATTTGAGTTTTTATTTTGATGAACCTATTTGCGGGAGAAAGAAAGGGAAAGACTTTTGTTACAGGAAAACGCTGAACCCCCCCTAGAGGAAGAAGCGAAGCCAAATTTGAGAGCAGCCAGGTCGCGATGGACTTGGTCTGCGACAGGCTCTGATGCTTCAGTGGACAGCTCTGCAGAGCCTGGGCCGGGAGGGTGGCCTGGGGTGATGATGCCCGGGTCCCTGGTGTGGGAGCTGGCAGCCCCAGCCCCCCCTATCCCGACAGCAGCCACTGGTCTGCAAGGCCGCACGTCTCCCGCCTCCTGGGGGCAAGGGCACTTATGAAGTCATGGGCCAAGCCGCCCACGTGTGTCCACTGACATAGCGGCTGCCAAACTTCTGAATTCTCTACCCCTCCTCCTGGAAAATCCTTGAATATCTCTACCCTGAAGGTGTATACTTACCTATTTATGAATTAGGTATAAGCATATATTTGACCATATCACTGTAGCACATGAATTGTAACAAGCTGCAGAAACGACTCTAAACTGAGAGAAAAACAAATACACGTGATCACTTTGGAGCAGGTTCCAGGCGGGGCCTCGTGGTCCACCACCTCTGCTGGAAAGGGTGGAGGGACCCCTGAGTGGAGGCCCCTGAGGCCTGGTCACCCCCACGCCCTCCTGCTCAGACCTGCCTCACTTCAGAGGACCAGGGTGGCAGGAAGAGGAGAACCGTCTGACGAGACATTCTCTCCGCCCTCCTTGTCACTCAGAGCCGCTGGCTTCCTCCTTCCTACCCACTGCATGGAGTACGATCACCCTCCCTGACTGGAGACTCCTGCCAACCTTCAAGGACGTTTGTTGTTTGTCCACGGGACCAGCACCCAGAGTGGGTCACAGAGGAGCCAGGCAGCAGACTGTTCCCATGAAAGAGATCAGAGAGAAGGTTTTTAAACAGCTAAATATAGCAGAGTAAGCAAGGGCCACTGTATAAACTGCTCCTTTTCAGATCAAAATTATCTGAAGGAAGGCACCCGGAGGCCACTCCCTGCCCAGCTCTGAGGCCGCCCCAGCGCGCACGGCACCCACGTACGAGTTCCTGGGGCCTGGTCACCCCCACAGGGCCCTGGCGCCTCCCGCCGCGGCCTTGTCAGAAGGCCCAGTCACGCGTGTCCCCCGTCGAGGACAGGGTGGCCGGCACCCCCACCAGCAGGCAGGGCTGTGCTCCAAGTTCCCAGAGGAGATTCAGGACGCACCAAGACACACTCCTGACTGTGACTCAGCCCCTGCCCTGAGCTCCCTCTGAGTCAGTCTTCCCTCGAGGCCATCTGGGGAGAAGGGGAGAGCTTCTCTCCTGCACCGGGTGGCAGGCCTTCTCAGATCTGGAGAAGGCACCGCCTTCTCGTGGCTCTGCTCTGCCCCCTCACCCGGAGGCCGGGCTCTCCCACCCCCAGAGCCTTCCTGGAGCATCTGCTGCCCACGAGGGCTGGGAGGTGGGTGAGTGGTGGCGTGGGCTGGGGCGTGTGAATTCCCACACATAATGCACACCTACTGGGCGCCAGCCCAGCACGCTCACCCCATCAGCGCGGACAAGAATCGCAGGCTCTGTGCCAGGGCTCCGCATCCCCAGCAGCAAGCACCACGCTCGGAGTGGCCACAGACCAGGCCCTGCCCACACGGGAAGGCAGGCCACTGGCAGGTCAGACCCTGTAAACTCGCAGCCCCGCCTTCCGGGAGCAGGGGCTCGACAGGAGTGAGTGCCTGCTGAAGACGGAGCCTCGTCTTTCCCGCCAGGAACCCTCAGTCCACAGAGGACGGGGCTGGAAATCCCGTAGACACGCATGTGCGAAACGGCCAGCTCGCCAGGCCCAGGAAGGACCTCGCCAGGCCCTGGAGCGGGACTCCTCCTCCGGCAAGTGTGTGCTGTGCTGAGTCCTTTCTGAGGGCCCAGCAGGCCGCCCTCACAGGCACCGGGCCTGACCCCGATGAGAGGAGGGCCCATCAGGCTTTGGATCCAGGGCTGGACGCCCTTCCAGATGCTTCCTCCCTACCCTTGGGCCCGGGGACCACAGCACAGCCCGGAGCAGCAGATGGGTCTTCGTTTTACGGAACGAGCGTCTCTTTGAAAGACAGCCAACAGCACAGAAAATGGCAAGAGAACCTGGAAGACGGGTCAGGATCCAGTCTGCGCCTCGCTCGAGGGCCCCAGCGACCCGGGCACCTCTCAGCACACTCCACAGTTTTGTCTCTCTCGACCCTGCGAAGTCCACTTCCAGGGCTGTTTGGACAATGAATGAGCATCCGGCAGAGCCTGGAATGCTAGGGGAGATGCTGACAGCAGCTGTAAGCTGAGGGCTGGCACCCAGGCTTGGGGGGCAGGCGGATGGGCGCTGAGCCCCTCCAGACCTTTGCTGATCCATGCAGATGGGAAAGCCGTCCACGGTGTGAGTATCGACACTTGAAAACTCTAAATGAGAAGCTCATTTACATCTTTGCTGTGAGATAATCCGTCCCTGGGCAGCCTCCTCACCCCTCCCGCCCGCTCCTCCTGCACTTTCTTGGGGCCCCTGGAGGTGAAACAGGAGCCCTTTGTGAGGATCGTGGGCCGGAGAAGGTGGTTCAAGGAATTCGGGACACACCATGTGGATTATTCCAGGGCATAATGATTCGTAACTTACCATCACACATCTATCAGGCTTATCTGTGAACAACAGATGCGTCTCACGGGTGCTGATTGAGTGTGTGATGACACTGCTGGCCTCTTCGTATCGTTCCTCTCAGCAGCGACCTCAGTTAACGGTGTGCAATACGGCCCCCCAGGCCTCTTCTGGGCCAGATGGCACATGTGTGGCCTGCGTGGCCGCCCCTTTACCGCGGCGTCTCCGAGCCCTGCCTTTCCAGCCAGAGAGCTGCTGTAAAGTGCAGACGGGAGCAGCAGGGAAACGGCCATGCCCGGTGACCCCATCTTCAGAAACGCCCCTCCTCAGCCACCCTGGCTGCTGAGCTAAGACCTGGAAATACAAAGAGAAAATTAAAGCCTCTGGGTGTCAGAAGGTGTCAGCAGTGCGTGATCTCAGAATCCCCACGTGGGGCCTCCAGCAGCCGCCCGCCCTGTGCGCCCCACTGACCTGTTTTCTAAAACATTCCCAGCGTCTCGCAGGTGGTCAGCCGGTTTCTGTAGCTTTCTAGGTGCACAGCCACACTGCTGTCCACGCTGCCCCTGGGTCCGGCCTCCTTGGAACCAGCTTTACAAAGCCTGAGGCGGCTGCCATTGGCCTTTCAGAGGAAAGGTTTCCTCAGCCCCGCTCAGCTCACACCCAAGGACTGGACTTGGGATCCAGGGCCTGGCATATGGCTGTTGGTCGTGTCTGTCCCTCGGCACAATAGAGGGCCGCTCTCTGTGCTTGTAAACACGAAGGCCCAGGGGAACAAGCATGAGTGATAATTAAAAAGCAGTTAATTAAGGCAAGTAGGTGCCATCAATAGTTACATCTTATACAAATATTTGTGTGGCATGTTGACTCCGAGTCTCCTCAAATGCCGATTCCAGCTTCATCGCTAATTAGGACAGTTATTATATTTGCTTGGGTAATAGCTCCTCTTTATCTTCCCCCAAGTAAGTTAAATGCATATGCAAATACGCATCAAATGCCAAGATGGTTTTCTTCCTCTGACCTTTCAAAACTTATCAGAGCCTTTGTAAAGGCGGGGCTTCTCGGGAGGAGCAGCAAAGGCCAGGCCACTGTGAACTGCACTCCTAAACCCCACGAGAGAGATGAGCAGATAACAGTTAAGGGGTCAGCCTCAGGCAGCCACATGAAGGCACCAGCTGGAAGGTGGGATAAAATGCAGGCAAGTAGAAGCAGGCGTTGGGTGCAATCATAAAATGTAAGGACGCGTGGCAACCGAGAAGCAAACCCACTGGGTTCTGAGGTTGGGATGGAACAGCTCAGTGTCCACAGCGCTGACACTCAGCCTGACCAGAGGCTTCTCGCAGCCGCCATGGATAAGAGAACTGCTGCTGCTGCTAAGCCGCTTCAGTCGTGTCCGGCCGTGCGGCCGCATGGACGGCAGCCCACCGGGCTCCCCTGTCCCTGGGACTCTCCAGGCGAGGATGCTGGAGCGGGGTGCCATCTCCTTCCCCTCAGAAGTGGCAAATTCCCAAAGGCAGGAGCGGATGGTCGTCCGTAGACGTCTTCGGGAGCGAGAGTTTGGAGGCCTCCTCTCCTCTCCCCTCTGCTTATGCCGCCTCCCTTCCATTGCCTCTGTCTCGCCGCGCGCCGGCCTGTGGGAGGAGCAGGGAGCAGAGAGCCCCTCGAGGACAAGTAGGACTGGGGGGGGGGCGGGCGGCCAGCTCCGCCTTCACGGGCATCGTGGAGAGGATGCCACCTCGATCACGCACTCCCCCCAGGGCCACGTGTGCTCTGGTTCCCAGAGTGTCCTGCAGACAACGAAGCACAGCCGCTCTCCGTTCGCTGTTGTCGGGCTGACAGGGGCTCAGCCGTTCTCCCACTGTCTCTGGTTCCATCAGAGCTGTCTGTATGGCATCTAAGTCCTCCTCCCCTTCCTCCCAGGAGCTCACAGTCTAACCGAAGAGATGAGGGGAGGGCACCCACTTTAGGAGAGGGAGCGTTTCAGGAGCTCCTGTCAAGCATGAGCCCCTCTCAAGAGAAAATTCTGGGAAATTCTGGGCTGCCGGCCTGGAGTCCACGGACCCTCAGCAGGACCCCTGCCCTCTGACTGTCTTCACAGCGTGTGTGCCCGGCGACCTTCGAGGAGAGTCCAGCTTCCCGCCAGTTCCTGCAAGTGCCGCCTCTGTGGTCCTCGTGACAGGATCCTTATTTTTCATAGAACATGACACAGTCCTGGGGACCGTCAAGATGCTCACCAGCAGCGCGAGCCCGTGGTACCTTATTTCCAGATCCTCCTCTTGAACCTCTTCCACAGGCGCAGTTCTAGCATTCGAGTCTAAGTTCTGGGAAGGAAGGGCCGTTACGCTGGAGTGATGACCCTGGGGGCTGGCTGGGCTCCAGATGCCCAGTGGTTCAGCACCCGGGAACACGGCGTGAACTGCAGTTGGGCGAGAGTGACTGGCGATTACAGTCCGAGAGTCATGGCAGTCCCTGAAGTGATTTTAATATCAGAACCTCTACAGCTGGAGGAACATTTTCTCCTCTTGAATTAATTTAGTTAAAATTAAAGAAGATTGTTTAATGCCTTGAAAAGTAGGTGCGTGTCTCTCTTTTCTGGTTCAAAGATAAGAAAGACCAGGATGGGGAAGAGAAGTTGACGACATAATTCATCACCCTCTGTTTCCATGTTGACTGGGAAGGAAGCCCATTTGAGTTTTATTTTAAAGAGTCGCATGTAACATTTAGAAACATGAATCAGATTAAAAATCCATATGCTGTTTTTACAAAAATAAACACGGGGAAAACACACAGGGTACGTGAGCCTGCTGCTCTGAGTTGAGCAAAACAAGCTCACTGGGTCTGATTTAACGGTGACAGTGTCTGTCCTCCAAATAAGCACAGGGTGTAAAAATATCCCCTCCAAACCCATGATTAATCCCTTTAATTAGAGATGTCTCACCTTGCAATGACTTGACAAGCGTCCACGTCAATTAGTGACGGTTCACACGCAACCCAACTAATGCGTGCTTCCTCATTTAATGGCAAAATGAATCTGGAAAATGTAATCAAATAAGCACTGTTTTAAAATGAACAGCGTGCCTCATTTTTCTTTTCTCCCCCCTTCCCCAGCTTCCTCCTCCTCCTTCCTAAATGAAATTGGATTTTCAGAATCAAAAGGCTTTAAATTAAATCTGCTTAAATTCACTCATGAGTAAAAATAAACTAGTTTCTAAACCTTGGCAATAAACCACTTAGAGAAACATTCTAACTGGTTCCTAGGGGAACCTGGGGGACGAGATGGGAGTTTTCATGCTCGGAGGCAGAGTGGTGGCCCAGATGAACCCTGGGCTTCCAGAGCACATGCCTCTGGGCCCCCATCAGCAAGAGGATGTCCTCAGACCTTTGGGTGACTACTTGATGAGTGGACCCCAGAAGCACTCACTTTGAAACTAAAAACATAAGGAGACTTTGTTCACTGTTTCGGTTCAGTTCAGTCACTCAGTCGTGTCTGACTCTTTATGACCCCATGAATCGCATCACGCCAGGCCTCCCTGTCCATCACCAACTTCCGGAGTTCACTCAGATTCACGTCCATTGAGTTGGTGATGCCATCCAGCCATCTCATCCTCTGTCGTCCCCTTCTCCTCCTGCCTT
>SJYX01002168.1:829659-841624 GCA_006410675.1 Oreotragus oreotragus | reverse complement strand
TTGTCTCAGCCCGTGCTTGGCATGTAGTAGGAACTCAATAAATATCACTTCTCTTCCTCCGCCCTTCTCAGCCAGAAGCTTATACTTTACAGCTGACGATAAGACAGTAGGAGATGGATTTTTTCTGGATTTAGTTAAGCCACTTGGATCTTTTTATATCCCAATAACTACACAGCACAGAGACTAACAGAAAGTGAATCCTCGTTTTATGTTTTAATCAATTTGTTCCACATAAAGTATGTCTGGGGTGATAAGAGCAAGTGTTAGGGAAAAAAAATAAAGCACTAGAACAGCTGATGGAATTGCTTATTAGTTCTCGTCCTCTCTAGCCCTGATTACCTTGAAAGGAGTGGTGGGCTGGAGAGAAAGAGCCCCATTGATTTTGCGGGGGTGGAGGACATCACAATTAACAAAGTTCCCTTCAGTGAATCCTAGTTGAACCTTGAGTTGAAAGATAATGCCTCAGTGGAAGCTGTTTCTATCTGCTGCTTTGAATGAATCGTGCGGAGATGTTTCTTTAGGGAAGCAAAAGCATCCCACCTGGAACACACGCTCTGTGTGTCCTGCTCCTTCAGTGACCCATGTGTTTATAGAGTGCAGATTGCACGTGCTGTGTGGTGGGTGGGAATGGGACGATGGGGACGAAACACACTGGCAGGTGCTATGAGAACGTGTAATAGGCCTGGACCCAGTGGTGGGGGCTGGATCTGAGATGACTTGCCAAAGGAAGAGGCATTGGAGCTGAGATTTCAGAATTAATAGGCATTAACTAGGTTAGAGGGTGGTCCAGGGAGGTGATGCAGAATGAAAGACATTTGAGGCAGAGGGAAGGGCATTTGGGAAAACCGAGTTCTTAGCCCCATCACCACTATCTCTCCCTTTTCCATGCCTCAGTTTCCCCAAATGTAATGCAAGGATTTGAATTAGTTGGTTTCTAAAGTTCTATCCAGAAAGGATGGTCTTGATGCCTGTCTCCTGTACAATGTCAAGAACCTCCGCCCATAGTTCATCAGGTGCTCTATCTATCAGATCTAGTCCCTTAAATCTATTTCTCACTTCCATTGTATAGCCATAAGGAATTTGATTTAGGTCATACCTGAATGGTCTAGCAGTTTTCCCTACTTTCTTCAATTTAAGTCTGAATTTGGCAATAAGGAGTTCATGATCTGAGCCACAGTCAGCTCCTGGTCTTGGTTTTGCCGACTATATAGAGCTTCTCCATCTTTGGCTGCAAAGAATATAATCAATTTGATTGCAGTGTTGACCATCTGGTGATGTCCATGTGTAGAGTCTTCTCTCGTCTTGCTGAAAGAGGCTGTTTGCTATGACCAGTGCATTTTCTTGGCAAAACTCTATTAGCCTTTTCCCCTGTGTCATTCTGTATTCCAAGTCCAAACTTGCCTGTTACCCCAGGTGTTTCTTGACTTCCTACTTTTGCATTCCAGTACACTATAATGAAAATGACATCTTTTGGGGGTGTTAGTTCTAAAAGGTCTTGTAGGTCTTCATAGAAATGTTCAGCTTCTTCAGCATTACTGGTTGGGGCATAGACTTGGATTACTGTGATACTGAATGGTTTGCCTTGGAAATGAACAGAGATCATTCTGTCATTTTTGAGACTGCATCTAAGTACTGCATTTCAGACTCTTTTGTTGACCATGATGGCTACTCCATTTCTTCTAAGGTATTCCTGCCCACAGTAGTAGATATAATGGTCATCTGAGTTAAATTCACCCATTCCAGTCCATTTTAGTTCACTGATTCCTAGAATGTCGACCTTCACTCTTGCCATCTCCTGTTTGACTACTTCCAATTTGCCTTGATTCATGGATCTAACTGGAGAAGGAAATGGCACCCTACTCCTGTACTCTTGCCTGGAAAATCCCATGGACGGGGGAGCCTGGTGGGCTGCAGTCCATGGGGTCGCACAGAGTCGGACACGACTGAAGCAACTTAGCAGCAGCAGCAGCAGCATGGATCTAACATTCCAGGTTCCTAAGATGTGTATAAGAGACAGCAGTAGGAGATGGATTTTTTCTGGATTTAGTTAAGCCACTTGGATCTTTTTATATCCCAATAACTACACAGCACAGAGACTAACAGAAAGTGAATCCTCGTTTTATGTTTTAATCAATTTGTTCCACATAAAGTATGTCTGGGGTGATAAGAGCAAGTGTTAGGGAAAAAAAATAAAGCACTAGAACAGCTGATGGAATTGCTTATTAGTTCTCGTCCTCTCTAGCCCTGATTACCTTGAAAGGAGTGGTGGGCTGGAGAGAAAGAGCCCCATTGATTTTGCGGGGGTGGAGGACATCACAATTAACAAAGTTCCCTTCAGTGAATCCTAGTTGAACCTTGAGTTGAAAGATAATGCCTCAGTGGAAGCTGTTTCTATCTGCTGCTTTGAATGAATCGTGCGGAGATGTTTCTTTAGGGAAGCAAAAGCATCCCACCTGGAACACACGCTCTGTGTGTCCTGCTCCTTCAGTGACCCATGTGTTTATAGAGTGCAGATTGCACGTGCTGTGTGGTGGGTGGGAATGGGACGATGGGGACGAAACACACTGGCAGGTGCTATGAGAACGTGTAATAGGCCTGGACCCAGTGGTGGGGGCTGGATCTGAGATGACTTGCCAAAGGAAGAGGCATTGGAGCTGAGATTTCAGAATTAATAGGCATTAACTAGGTTAGAGGGTGGTCCAGGGAGGTGATGCAGAATGAAAGACATTTGAGGCAGAGGGAAGGGCATTTGGGAAAACCGAGTTCTTAGCCCCATCACCACTATCTCTCCCTTTTCCATGCCTCAGTTTCCCCAAATGTAATGCAAGGATTTGAATTAGTTGGTTTCTAAAGTTCTATCCAGAAAGGATGGTCTTGATGCCTGTCTCCTGTACAATGTCAAGAACCTCCGCCCATAGTTCATCAGGTGCTCTATCTATCAGATCTAGTCCCTTAAATCTATTTCTCACTTCCATTGTATAGCCATAAGGAATTTGATTTAGGTCATACCTGAATGGTCTAGCAGTTTTCCCTACTTTCTTCAATTTAAGTCTGAATTTGGCAATAAGGAGTTCATGATCTGAGCCACAGTCAGCTCCTGGTCTTGGTTTTGCCGACTATATAGAGCTTCTCCATCTTTGGCTGCAAAGAATATAATCAATTTGATTGCAGTGTTGACCATCTGGTGATGTCCATGTGTAGAGTCTTCTCTCGTCTTGCTGAAAGAGGCTGTTTGCTATGACCAGTGCATTTTCTTGGCAAAACTCTATTAGCCTTTTCCCCTGTGTCATTCTGTATTCCAAGTCCAAACTTGCCTGTTACCCCAGGTGTTTCTTGACTTCCTACTTTTGCATTCCAGTACACTATAATGAAAATGACATCTTTTGGGGGTGTTAGTTCTAAAAGGTCTTGTAGGTCTTCATAGAAATGTTCAGCTTCTTCAGCATTACTGGTTGGGGCATAGACTTGGATTACTGTGATACTGAATGGTTTGCCTTGGAAATGAACAGAGATCATTCTGTCATTTTTGAGACTGCATCTAAGTACTGCATTTCAGACTCTTTTGTTGACCATGATGGCTACTCCATTTCTTCTAAGGTATTCCTGCCCACAGTAGTAGATATAATGGTCATCTGAGTTAAATTCACCCATTCCAGTCCATTTTAGTTCACTGATTCCTAGAATGTCGACCTTCACTCTTGCCATCTCCTGTTTGACTACTTCCAATTTGCCTTGATTCATGGATCTAACTGGAGAAGGAAATGGCACCCTACTCCTGTACTCTTGCCTGGAAAATCCCATGGACGGGGGAGCCTGGTGGGCTGCAGTCCATGGGGTCGCACAGAGTCGGACACGACTGAAGCAACTTAGCAGCAGCAGCAGCAGCATGGATCTAACATTCCAGGTTCCTAAGATGTGTATAAGAGACAGCAGTAGGAGATGGATTTTTTCTGGATTTAGTTAAGCCACTTGGATCTTTTTATATCCCAATAACTACACAGCACAGAGACTAACAGAAAGTGAATCCTCGTTTTATGTTTTAATCAATTTGTTCCACATAAAGTATGTCTGGGGTGATAAGAGCAAGTGTTAGGGAAAAAAAATAAAGCACTAGAACAGCTGATGGAATTGCTTATTAGTTCTCGTCCTCTCTAGCCCTGATTACCTTGAAAGGAGTGGTGGGCTGGAGAGAAAGAGCCCCATTGATTTTGCGGGGGTGGAGGACATCACAATTAACAAAGTTCCCTTCAGTGAATCCTAGTTGAACCTTGAGTTGAAAGATAATGCCTCAGTGGAAGCTGTTTCTATCTGCTGCTTTGAATGAATCGTGCGGAGATGTTTCTTTAGGGAAGCAAAAGCATCCCACCTGGAACACACGCTCTGTGTGTCCTGCTCCTTCAGTGACCCATGTGTTTATAGAGTGCAGATTGCACGTGCTGTGTGGTGGGTGGGAATGGGACGATGGGGACGAAACACACTGGCAGGTGCTATGAGAACGTGTAATAGGCCTGGACCCAGTGGTGGGGGCTGGATCTGAGATGACTTGCCAAAGGAAGAGGCATTGGAGCTGAGATTTCAGAATTAATAGGCATTAACTAGGTTAGAGGGTGGTCCAGGGAGGTGATGCAGAATGAAAGACATTTGAGGCAGAGGGAAGGGCATTTGGGAAAACCGAGTTCTTAGCCCCATCACCACTATCTCTCCCTTTTCCATGCCTCAGTTTCCCCAAATGTAATGCAAGGATTTGAATTAGTTGGTTTCTAAAGTTCTATCCAGAAAGGATGGTCTTGATGCCTGTCTCCTGTACAATGTCAAGAACCTCCGCCCATAGTTCATCAGGTGCTCTATCTATCAGATCTAGTCCCTTAAATCTATTTCTCACTTCCATTGTATAGCCATAAGGAATTTGATTTAGGTCATACCTGAATGGTCTAGCAGTTTTCCCTACTTTCTTCAATTTAAGTCTGAATTTGGCAATAAGGAGTTCATGATCTGAGCCACAGTCAGCTCCTGGTCTNGGAATGCTTAGCAACAAAACCATACAACAGAAGCAGGGGACATGACCCCAAACAATAAAACAATGGTGTTCCCACACCCTGCCCAACGAGCTGAGTAAGTGAGGCCATGTTCTTTGCACACATAAAAAGTAACAATCTATGGACTTGGGTTAACCATGTAGATACAAGAAAACTGCCCAGCCCAGCCTGGTGGAGGAACTGATGGTGGAAACGTGACATCTACTCAAGAAAGACAGAGAAACTCTTCTTCACCTCCAGACTTTTCCTTTGATTATTAACTGTAGCCCAGTAAGTTCTCTGGGTATGGCACCCTCTTGCCTGCCCACTTGTAAGTCTCATAAGTATCCTATTCTAAAAAAATCACTTCTTATCTATCACATTGCCTCTCACTGAATTCTTTCTGCACTGAGACAAAAATGAGCCCTTCAAAGGCCCCTACACAAAACCCAGTGGTTTCACTCAGAGCCTGGGAAAGCTCCATGCCTACACTGCTCCTTCTGTCTCATCATCTTCCTATTCTAAAAAAATCACTTCTTATCTATCACATTGCCTCTCACTGAATTCTTTCTGCACTGAGACAAAAATGAGCCCTTCAAAGGCCCCTACACAAAACCCAGTGGTTTCACTCAGAGCCTGGGAAAGCTCCATGCCTACACTGCTCCTTCTGTCTCAAGTTCATTTTCTTAATGCCTGCCCACCCTTTCATAGAACCCTCTGTGCCTCCACCCCAGATTAGATAAACCCTCTGCTGGGAGCTCTTAGAAATGCTGGTTTGTTTCCTTCAGTGCTTTTCCACGTTTGCAACTTAATGTTTATGTGACAACATGCTTGGCCTTATCCCCAGGACAAGTCTGCAGGCTCCTGAAAGCAAGGGCAGCCTGACTTAGCTCACTACCACTCCAGCACCATGAAGAGCTCCTTACGCCAGAAGTTTCTTCATTTATTAATGCTTATTGCATGAATGACTGAGAGGGACTGCTGTTGTTCAGTTGACTGAACAGCACAGAGACTGAAATGTGAGATACTTCATTTATTAATCTTTTCTCCAGGTAAGAGTCAGTGCAGTTCAGTCGCTCAGTCATATTCCACTATTTGCAACCCCATGGACTGCAGCATACCAGGCTTCCCTGTCCATCACCAACTCCCCAGGCTTGCTCAAACTTATGTCCATTGAGTCAGTGATGCCATCCAACCATCTCATCCTCTGTCATCCCCTTCTCCTCCCAACTTCAATCTTTCCCAGCATCAGCATCTTTTCCAAAAAAGTCAGTTCTTCACATCAGGTGGCCAAAGTATTGGAGTTTCAGCTTCAGTATCAGTTCTTCCAATGAATATTCAGGACTGATTTCCTTTGGGATGGACTGGTTGGGTCTCCTTGCTGTCCAAGGGGCTCTCAAGCGTCTTCTCCAACACCACAGTTCAAAAGCATCAATTTCTTTGGTGCTCAGTTTTCTTGATGGTCCAGCTCTCACATCCATACATGACTACTGAATAACCATAGTTTTGACTAGACGGAACTTCATAGACAAAATAATGTCTCTGCTTTTTAATATGCTGTTCAGGTTGGTCATATCNTTTTAATTATATGCTGTCTTATTTCCAAATTAGAGTGAAACCTTTTTGAAGGCTTAGACCATATCTTCTACTTCTTTATCTCAAAATAGCCACCACCTTTATGTCTTGCATGGAAAAGGCAGTCATTTAATTGTAAATAGGCTAGCCTAATTTTCTTCAGATGATCTAATTTGACAACAGGAGTCTGCTTACTCCATCCATTCATCTATCCATCTTCAACCACTTATATACCCCCCTATCGTTCATCCCTCTTATCTATTCATCATCCATCCATCATTCATACATCTTTCCATCCGCCATCCATCCAACTATCCATCCATTCTGCAGAGAAAAGTTTATTAAATGTTAGCTCAGCTATGGCAGAATCTATGGTTTTAATATTCTTTCATCTTATTTCTAATACTAACTGGTGTATCAAAAATTTCAAGAGAGACAATCAGCACAGAACATGGGGATCAGAAACGGGAGCACATGCAGCTGATTGGCCTTGATGTCATTTGCTATTTCCTCCTACTCAGATACTCTCTAGTTTTTAGGAGGCCTAGGGAGTCATCTTAGAAGCATTCAGGCAACAGAAATAGTGCAGCTGAGAATTGCTAGCCTACTTTCTAATGGCTTACTAGTCAATGGACATCTATAATTTAAGTCATTTAACTTGCTTTCACATGTTTTGTTTTAGAAGCAAACAATTTATGTTAATATAATTATTATATTAAAAATGGTACTAATTTAAGCTTTCTAAGACTACAAATGCACAGCTCATAACTGTTCTGTTATCATTAGTCACACACAAGAGAACATGACACAAAGTAGGTATTTTGTCTCTTGGAAACAAAAGCAGCTTGAAAGAACAAAAGATTGCATATCAATTCCCTGGAGGAAAATGCCAGCCAAATGGAGTGTATCCTATAAAACACTGGTGACAAGAGGAGGATGGGAGAGAAGGAGACAGAGACAGAGGAAGTGGGGAAGTGAGAGAAAGGGGAGGAAGGCATGAAATGAAAGGTTTCTGAATGGCTAAGAGAAAGAGAAAGAACGACTCTGCTGGAAGGAGAGTGAGCCGTGATCTCCTGAGGGTGTTGCTGAGCTGCTGGCCATGGGGAGGAAACCCACCGAGCCAGGGGGGCTGTGGCAAGCCTGCCTTCTCCACGTCCCATTCTATTAGCACCTAGGCCACGGATTCTCTTTCAGTACCTTCCCCACAAAGTCATCCAATCTGTGTCCCCCTCCCCAACCCCGTCTGAGACTCGTTCTTCACATCCAAGCTTGCAAACATCTGCTGGCTCACAGAACACAAGGCCGGCAGCATCCAAACACAATTGATTGACTTAATGCCCTCATCTACTGCCAGGCGGGTCTGGATAACAAAAGAGCCGTAGAAAAGGCAATGCGGTTGTTAAGTACACAGAAAAGAGGGCCATTGGCACCTACTGGTGGGAGCTCTTGGCTTGAACTGTATCAACAATCACTCCAGATCTTCCTTTTAAAATAAAGCAAGGAAAGACTTCATTTGTCATTTGGAAAGAAAATGTTATTTATATATTTATTTGAGAGGGAAAAGAAGATAGTGGTGATATAAGACCACAAGCCAAAAAAGGAAAAAGAAAATATTCTGTTTTATTCTTGAAGGATTTGATTACCAGCCTTTATAACTTGGAGGAAAACGTTTCAGGAGACACTGGTAATTTGCTGAGAGGACCGTGGTATGAGCCTGAGAAGTGCTTTGCAGCTTTTCTAACAGAGAAAAGGAACAAAAAGAGAATGGTTGGTTATTTCAAGAAGTAAAAACATAAAAGAAGCCAGAGTGTGTTGAAAAAGAAGAGAATGTTCTGGCTTTTTGACTTGTGTAATTATTTCAAAATATTTCAATTGATTACTTGGATTCTTCTTTTCTATATGAGCTTGAGAAAAACAGGCAAAAGTAATACTAGTCTCTCTTGCTCCCCAATTTGTATTTATTTTATTAAATATTACTGTTTTTAGGGAAAACCAGGATTCTTTTCGAAGTTGCAAATGGAGGCTTAATACCTCTGAAATGGCATCAAGGGGAAAGGAAACAGCTTTGGTGATGGCCATACCAGCAGTGAAGTCTGTCTTCTCTCTTCCTGCTGTATTTTATTCTCTTTCCAGAAAAAGTTTGCTTCGGTAAAGCTATCCAGCCATTTCTTCATCTTGTTCTTATGGGAATATTAGCTAGTCTCTTCCCAAATTTCCTTTCTCATCAGCCAAATGGATAGACAATTATGAAAAGTAGCATCAAATAGCAACAGCTCTAGATTGAGGCTGGAATCCCAACTCTGATGTGCTGTGTGACCTTGGATAAGATAATTAACCTCTCTGTGTTACAGTTTCCTCATGACAAAACAGGGATAATAGCCTTCATACTGCACAGCGCTCACTGAATGTTGATAAAAGCCACTTGTCTTCACACACACGTGCATACACATACGCACAAACTCACAACAGTACCTGGTACATAGTTGACACCTGATAAACACTGGTGAATGCTGCCCCCCCAAAAAGCAGTCTCTCATCCCAAAATACAATGCCTCTTCCAGTACACAGATTTTGTACTAAACTCTCTGTAAATTTCCTATTTCCAAAGTTGTTCGTGTTTTCTCTTTATAATTCACATCACAATTTTTTTTTTTTTGCAGCCATTGCTTAAGTGCGAATCAATTTATTCTTGATAATCTTATTTGAGGTAATTCTTATCAGTAGTCCCTGACAAAATCAAATTTAAAAAGAAAGGCTTCAACACCCACAGCTGCCTTATGTTAAATTTACTTGCATTAGATCATTTTCTCTAACTTGGCTTTTGGCACCTTTTGCTTAACTATTTTTCATCCCAAGAGATTGACATCTTTGCATCCTTCTATCAGGGTTTTGAATCTTGTTTTTCACATGGATGCCTACCCCCAAGTCAGCAATGAGATACTGATTCTTCTTCTTGTCATTTAACATTCTCATGGAGACCCTGGCAGACCAATTTACAAATGATTGCAAAAGTGCTTTGGCAAATCGAGAGTGCTTTTGACTGAGGAAGAAAAATACAGACTATGAAAATTTCTCACTTTCCAATTGGGCTCCCTTACTGCCGCCCAGGCTCTCTCCTAATGAGCATTTTCAATCACCACCAAAATTCTTGTTTTCCTCCTTCGATCCTGTGACTCACAGTGTTCCCTCACTGGGGGAGAATGTCTCATCTCTGCACTTCGTGGGCTGGGGCTGCCTCTTTCATGCCCAGGAGGCCTCGCCTCCCAGCCCGCTCCTCACTTAAAGGTTAGTCTTTCCCCAGGTAAGCACCACTATGGGGTTAATTTGCAGGCCCTCAACCCACCAGGCAGATACCACTTTCCTGACCCATCTGCCAGGCCCTGCAATTCATGGTCCTCCCTAGGGCAGAAGCCACGAGTCACAAAACAAAGCTGCAGTCAGATTGTATATTTCAGGGTGATTTATTAGTCCTTGGCTTGGAAATCTAGCCAGGAGGTTTTCACCCGGGGTCTGTTTGCCTTACACAGTCTGTCTCCAAAGTACAATTTGGAGATATAGAGACATCAGGGTAATTTTCCATCCTCTGGTGACTGTGTTTTTATGGGAAAGGAAGGATGAAGGCTGCTTGCTGTGCTAATGACTGCTTCTCATTTCTTCCAGGAGCCCCAGGATGTAAACATGTAAAGGACTATTCAAGGCCAGGTTCCCTGAGAGCCTCACCTGGAGTTCCTCTCCCTGGGGAAGTGATGATAATGACTTTTTCTTTGGCAAATCCCTCTCCACCCTTATCTCCTTGCAAGATTGTAGAACCCTTATGTCGAGCGGCCCTGGGAACTTCTAGGACTTCCTGAGCCTGTTTTTGGCTGTTTATTGTGCTGTTTCATCTGGAGGCTACTTCGACACTTAATTTGGTGAATACTGGGGGCAAAGGAGGTGCGTAGATTAGACCCAGGCTCTACATCCCTCCTCTAGTGCCCCACGCTCCCTCTGGATACTAGTCACACCAGCCGTCTCGAGGTCCTCCAGGATCCTTTGCTTCTGGCCTCCTCATAAGGACAGAGTAAAGGGACAAAGTAGGTGATTAAATAGTTAATCCCACTACGGGATTGTAAGTAGAAAAAAATAACTTACAGGTTATTAAGTTAAGTTAATGGTTAGTAAGTTAACGGTTACTCAGGAAAGTAGGCTTGCTTAACTACAAAACCAGGCAGGAATGCTTAGCAACAAAACCATACAACAGAAGCAGGGGACATGACCCCAAACAATAAAACAATGGTGTTTTAAGACCCACACCCTGCCCATCGAGCTGAGTAAGTGAGGCCATGTTCTTTGCACACATAAAAAGTAACAATCTGTGGACTTGGGTTAACCATGTAGATACAAGAAAACTGCCCAGCCCGGCCTGGTGGAGGAACTGATGGTGGAAACGTGACATCTACTCAAGAAAGAGAAACTCTTCTTCACCTCCAGACTTTTCCTTTGGTTATTAACTGTAGCCCAGTAAGTTCTCTGGGTGTGGCACCCTCTTGCCTGCCCACTTGTAAGTCTCGTAAGTATCCTATTCTAAAAAAATCACTTCTTATCTATCACATTGCCTCTCACTGAATTCTTTCTGCACTGAGACAAAAATGAGCCCTTCAAAGGCCCCTACACAAAACCCAGTGGTTTCACTCAGAGCCTGGGAAAGCTCCATGCCTACACTGCTCCTTCTGTCTCAAGTTCATCTTTTTAATGCCTGCCCACCCTTTCATAGAACCCTCTGTGCCTCCACCCCAGATTAGATAAACCCTCTGCTGGGAGCTCTTAGAAATGCTGGTTTGTTTCCTTCAGTGCTTTTCCACGTTTGCAACTTAATGTTTATGTGACAATTAATGCCTGCCCACCCTTTCATAGAACCCTCTGTGCCTCCACCCCAGATTAGATAAACCCTCTGCTGGGAGCTCTTAGAAATGCTGGTTTGTTTCCTTCAGTGCTTTTCCACGTTTGCAACTTAATGTTTATGTGACAACATGCTTGGCCTTATCCCCAGGACAAGTCTGCAGGCTCCTGAAAGCAAGGGCAGCCTGAGTTAGCTCACTACCACTCCAGGACCATGGAGAGCTCCTTACGCCAGAAGTTTCTTCATTTATTAATGTTTATTGCATGAATGACTGAGAGGGACTGTTGTTGTTCAGTTGACTGAACATCACAGACACTGAAATGTGAGATACTTCATTTATTAATCTTTTCTGCAGGTAAGAGTCAGTGCAGTTCAGTTGCTCAGTCATATTCCACTATTTGCAACCCCATGGACTGCAGCATACCAGGCTTCCCTGTCCATCACCAACTCCCCAGGCTTGCTCAAACTTATGTCCATTGAGTCAGTGATGCCATCC
>SJYX01002168.1:813646-824970 GCA_006410675.1 Oreotragus oreotragus | reverse complement strand
TTGACCACTAACACTAGCTGGGCTCTTTCTATCTCTCTGTCTTACCCCACAGAATTCTCACAGCAGGTAGATATCAATTATCACCCCCAATTTATGGGTGGGAAAACTGAGGCTCCATGAGGACACTCAGTTAACAAGTGGTAGCAGCAGGTTTGGGTCTCTGGTAGCCCGATCCCAGAGATCACACATCTTGCCCCATGTTGGCTGACCTGCCTCAAGCGGATCTCATGACCCTGGCACAGTCACTTCCTCTTTGGGTTTCAACGATCTCTCTCCAAAGCCTTCCAGCTCAAACGTTCTGACCTGGTCACAAGTCCCTGTTCTTTCTCTGTGTTTAAAGTCACCATGAGACAGAGAAGGGAAAACAGCAGGAGACTTGCTGGCTCCGTGGGAAATGCTCTGCTATTTCAATGACGGGGAAACTGTTCAAGGGCAAAGTGAAGAGCAGGTTGAATTTTGGTACAGTGAGGGTAGATCGAGAATAGATTTAGAGCATATGACAACTTCAAGGACTGTGAAGAGACAATAAGAATCAGATTTTTCAGTGGGGAAAAGAAACCTCCCGATTCCATCTGGGCTAGATTTATACCCAGGGAGTAGTTTTGGCAAAGGGAGAGCCTTGGTTTGTTAAATATTAAGTGGAAAAATATTAATAATCTGGCTCATTCTTCATGCTTTCCTCTGGTGGTACTGCTGCTACTGCTGCTAAGTCACTTCAGTCGTGTCCGACTCTGTGCGACCCCATAGAGGGCAGCCCACCAGGCTCTCCCGTCCCTGGGATTCTCCAGGCAAGAACACTGGAGTGGCTTGCCATTTCCTTCTTCAATGCATGAAAGGTAAAAGTGAAAGTTAAGTCACTCAGTCGTGTCCGACTTTTGCAATCCCATGGACTGCAGCCCACCAGGCTCCTCCACCCATGGGATTTTCCAGGCAAGAGTACTGGAGTGGGGTGCCATTGCCTTCTGGTGGTACAACAACCCCTAATTCACTTTTTCTCTTCATTCTCTCTTAGTCAAGCTGATGTTTGATTCTAGGAGAATTTATTTGATAGCAACTGGTAAGCCTTCCAAAGGTTTGGCCAAAAGTAGACTCCTGAGCACTGTTCTTCGTTTCCTTGAGGACACAGGAGCTGGGGATGGGAAGATACCAGAGACCCTTTAGCACTGCTTGCCACAAGAGCAGAAACATCAGGCAGCTTTTCCCTCCCCACCTTGGTACTGGTCTTCCCCCGTGAAAAGGGATGAGCTCTCAGAAGGCATGCAGGGGGACCAGATTCAAGAGTCTAGCTGCATATATCAAAACTTAATGTTTTAAGGCTAGCTCTTCAGCGGAAGGAGAAATAGGCTCCATTACCTTCAAGTCCTACAAGATCAAAGTGATGGAGTGAAGGAGGTAATGGGAAGTGTCAGAATCTGCCTGGAGAAACAAAGGGATAAGAATGATCACTAGGAGAACAGACATGAAAGTGAATGAAGTTTAGCTTGAATTATGGCACAAGAATGTGGCTAAGTTTCTGAAAGCCTGAGTATTAGGGCATTATAAATAATATATAAAGATATTAGTGCCTGTCTTACTTATTTCCCATCCACATTTAAAATATATCAACTGCCTCCCTTGTTTGATGTAGCACAGTTTATAAAATGGATAGAGGACACACCCAGAGCTCAGGGCCCCTCCAGATGTAATTTTATTGAATTAGCAGCCATACTTTGTTTTTATTACATTTCTTATAGAAATGCTTGAAAAGTAGTCCCAAACAAAGAAATACTTGACTGATATTTTAAAACACAAACCACATGCCAAATAAAATAGCAGGGTGTTAAGAGTGCTTTAATAAATGCATACACTTTAAAGGCTGAAATGTACACACTCATTTCAAGTACATTTTATAAAATAATTTACTCCCAGTCTGTTTTGAATAATTGTACAAAAATAGTTCATAAGCATAATAAATCTTTAACATACTCTCTTCTTGCATGCTGTTCCTGAAAAAGTCTCAATTTGAAGATTATACTTAATGGAATTGTCTGTCAATTTCAATCATTATCATCTGGGGCAGATGGCTCTTTGACTGTGCATTTATATGCAGAAAAGTCCTGAGCTGCTGCTGCTTCTGAGTTAGCCTCCTGACGACTGACATCATGATGGGTCACTTTCCTTTTAGAGAATCGCTTCCCTTAAATAGGAGACTTCATGTATCATTACAAATAAATACATTCAGATGCATTTTTTCATCTCCTTTAATTTGTTCACCTCACACATTAGCATTTGAAATAACACTCACTGGGGTTTGTTACAAGATGCTTAATTAGAGAAGGATCTGCAAAGAGCTCCCACCAAAGCGAGAACTATGAAGGCAGCTGGATGGCTCCTGGGAGCAAGATTTGTCCAAAGCAGGGATGAAAGTGTAAGACTTGAGTTCAAGAAGAGAAACCTCATTTATCTTGCCTTGCTCCTGGGATACTGGGTTCTCTCTTGGACACTGGTGTCCCCAGTGGGTCAAAGGTTTGTTATATACCCTTGGTTCAAGTGAACTGGTCTTTTCTCTGGAATTCTGCCTAGGTATGCCATTATTTTCTAATTTTTCCAGCATGCTTACAGGGTGAATGGAACATCAAGAACACGGGGTCAGAGTTCTCCCTTGCAAGGGTACTAGACCAGAGAGAAGAGTTCAACTGTGAAAATCATGGAACTGCCATTTTAATATGTCCTGAACATCTACTACTGCTCAAACTGTGTGTTTCAGTATAAACAGGTGTGGGGAAGTTCACAAGATGTTGCCATTCAGGCTGTCTCACCCCATGCTCTCACGCCCTCTTGTCCCCTGTTCTGCAAACAATGACTTTGCAGGGGGGTATGTAACAGCTGAGATCCTGTGCATGAGCGTCACGAGGGACTTGTTGGACACGGGCTACTTTTGTTCTGTAAATGTATGTAAGCTTCACCTGAAAAGCCCTGGCTCCTGCTGCACTGGGCTACACTGGAGAGGCATCATGGTTCTGTTACGTTATGGTTATGTTATGGCTACATTATGACTGTGCTGTGGTTGCATCAGCCAGGAGAGAGGATGTGTCACGGCTGCTGCACCAGCCAGTAGAGTCTGTCTGCTGTTCCTACGGCTCCTTGCGTCTTCTTCCAGCCTCTTAGCTAGAGCCTTGCCTACTCTGGGTTCAGTGAAGAGTGCAAGCAGTGTGAACAGCAAGACAATTGGGGTCACAAACAGGATCAGCAATGTAACAGGTTTAAGCATATAATATTGCTTGTGAATCTATGTCACGGTGTGATATCATAGCAAAAACATAGTTTTCTGGATCATAAGACTCAGGCTTGAATTTTAATATCTCTCCTTAGGAGGGAGTTAGAGTTAAGGCAAGAAAGTGGCTCTGGGGCCTTTGTGGCTCAACTTGATTCCCAGCTCCTTAGCTACTAACCATGCAAGTTTGCACTTGAATTTAACATCTCTACATCTGTTTCCTCATCTGTAAGTGGGGGATGAGGATAAAGTTATTATGAGAATTAAATGAGATGAGACATAAACATGAAGAGGCATCTAAAATACTTAGGCAACAATTATATATCAGGCATCACACAGTACCTGGCATTTCATAACTGTTTAAGAAATATTCGGATGTACTTCCCTGATGGGCCCGTGGTTAAGAACCCACCTGCCAGAGGAGGGGACACGGGTTTGGTCCCTGGTCTGGGAAGATATCACATGCCTTGGGGCTAAGCCTGTGCGCCACAACCGCTGAAGTCCATGCACTCTAGAGGCTGTGCTCCCCAGCAAGAGAAGCCACCCCAGTGGGAAGCCCGCACACCCCAGCAAGAGCGGCCCCCACTCTCCACAGTTAGAGAAAGCCTGCATTCAGCAATGAAGACCCAGTGAAGCCAAAAACAAACAGTTAAAAGGATATTTGGTGAATGACTAAATGAGTACGAAAGATAAGGTAAACACACAAGCCCCTTTGGTGCTTTAGCGTGAACTGAAGTGAACCCACACCACCCGTGTGAAGGGTGTATGTTAAACTCAGTTTGCTGTGTGACCCTGGGCAACCCACTTAACCTCTTGGCCTTTGGTTTCCCAGTTATACAAATGAAATTAATAAAGTACCTGCCTCATAGGACTGTTGTCATGAGGTACTACTCACAAAACACTTAGCATGTTTGTGATTATCATTAAATTGAACAATTATCTGCACACTGCTCAGAATGCTCATTTGCCCAACGTCCCCTCTGTGCAACTCCTTGATGATCCCTCTCCTGTGGGCACATTTTTCTTCTGGGCTGTCAGTACCTGGCAGTGAGAGGAGGTGGGCTGTGGGGGAACCTTCTGCCAAGGCCCTGCCTATTAGATACTATGATTCTTAACCATGTGAATCTGAGGAGAGCGATATTTGATTCGCAAGA
Source organism: Oreotragus oreotragus (assembly GCA_006410675.1). NCBI lineage: Eukaryota > Metazoa > Chordata > Mammalia > Artiodactyla > Bovidae > Oreotragus > Oreotragus oreotragus. The sequence goes on along the minus strand of SJYX01002168.1, from coordinate 820,563 downwards.
ACTTCATTTGCATCCACCGTTTTGTTCTGCATGGAGCTGTCTGAGCACTCTCCACCCAGGCAGGGATATCCTGTATGTGAACCACACATTATGCACAGATACATCTTCATTAGTGGCCAGAGTGGTATTAGAAATGGCAAGCTGGATCATTTAATATCATTGCTCTTACCTCCAGAAAAAAGAAAAGAGGTATTTTTCCCCCATTACAGTTAATAAGATTTGAGAGACTAAATTTTTGTTAGGAAGGCAAAAGCATGCTTATAAACTCTGTCTCTGCAAAGAAGGGCTGAAGACAGGAAAGTATGAACCCTGGCAGCCACGGGCACCATCTTCCCAGGGTGAAGCCTTGAGGTCCCGGTGGCCTCCCCCTCTGCTCTCTGCTCCAAGTCTCTGGGATTTGAAACTCTGCAGCACTTGTCTTTCCTCAAGTGCCCATCCACATTTCTTTCCTCAGAAATTAAGCCGAGAGCTCACTTCCTCCAGAAAGCCCTCTCAGCTTTTCTACTACAGCCTGGCCATGCTCTGTGCTAACACCTCCCCATGCCCACATGTGTACCACATTCAAAGTTACTTCTGGACTCAGTGTCAGGTAATGCCCTCAGAGCAGAGCCTGAGATAAGGACTTGGGGGCAGGTGCCTCACTGGGGAGGTGATCCCAGGGAACAGAGGTGAGGGGCAAGGCAGAAGATGAAGAAAAGTTGGTATAAGGATATGCTACTGAGGTCGCTACCATATGCTTTGGGGCTGGATTCCACCAGGACCTCCTGAGACACCTGAGCTCACTGTCTGGGGAGTGGGCGCAGAGAGCAGTGGTGGGTCCTACCTCCTGTGGCTATAGGTTGCCCCTGGAGCACTAACCTCACACTCAGGGGCCACACTTGAGTTCTGACTTGGTGGAACACCACGGCATCCTCCCTAGGTGAGGAAAGGAAATCTGATTGCTCGAGGTGAGAGCCAGCGAGGGGCGAGTCAGGGCTACCACAGGACCGTGTGCCCAGCTGTGGCCGCCATCAGAAGTGGCCTTAATCAGATGCTGTTGGGGGCGCTAACACTAGTTGAGTGTTTTTACATCATTCATTTGTTTCTTCACCTAGAAACATTTATTGAAAGCCTATTATTTGTCAGATACTGGTCTGGCCTCTGAGGATACTACAGTGAATGGTACAAAATGGAAAAAAATGATAGTTTCAAGGATATTCTTTTAAAAAAAACATTTATCTATTTCAGCTGCAGCAAGTCTTAGTTGCAGAACACGAGATCTTGGCTGCGTCATGTGGGGTCTTTCATTGCAGGTTGAGGGTTGAGTTGCCCCATACCAAGTGAGATTTAGTTTCTTGGCCAAGGTTTGAACACATGTCCTTTGCATTGAAGAAAAAATTCTTAACCACTGGTCAACCAGGGGAATCCCTAGGTAAAGGATATTCTATCAAAAAATATAAAGCAATGTGAGGAGGTAGAGTGTCAGGAATTCTATGTTTTCATTTTACATGAAATGATTAGGAAAGACATTATTAAATAAAATTTGGGTAAAATGGGGATGATGACAGTAATTTGAAAGGAAGAACAGCCAACGAGGAAGTTCTCGGGTGGGAGGAATTCTCTTTATTTGAACAAGAAGGCCGATGTGCCTGGGGCTGAGTGAGCAAGAGGGAGAGGGGGAAGCTGAGGCTAGAGAGAGGCACAGTGAACTTGGTTGGATCTTGTTCCCAGGGTGAAGCTGCTGGAGTCAGTGATATGAGATGATCAAGTTTTCAATTATGATAAAAGTTTTAAAATTAAGCATGTGCCAATTGTTGTACAGGTTCTAATTTTTTTGCCCTCATAACAATCCCATGAGGTTTTCAAGAAGTGTGTGTGTGTGTGTGTGTGTGTGTGAGTGATCAGTCACTCAGTTGTGTCTGATCCTTTGTGACCACATGGACCTTGTAGCCTCCCACGCTCTTCTGTCCATGGAATTTTTCAGGCAAGAATAGTGGAGTGGGCTGCCATTTCCTCCTCCAGGGGATCTTCCCTACCCAGGGAGCAAATCTGCATCTCCTGCATTGGCAAGTGGGTTCTTCACCACTCGCGCCATCTGTGAGGCTCTCAGGATGGAGATCACACAATTATCATGCAAAGACAGAGTCCAAACCTAGAGAGTCTGGCTCCAAAGCCCTAGATCTCGTGCTGTTTTGCCTTCCATGTCTACGCAGCACTTTCCTAGGACTAGATTCTCCCCTGACCACACACTCTTGCAGATCAGATGTTTTCCCTTATTTCCCTTCCACCACATGGTGCTGCTCACACCTGCTGTTACCTGAGCAATGGGGCTGCAAGTGTGCATGATTGGGGTCAGGGAGGGGCAGGTACTAGTGGAGGTGATCATGACAGTTTGTCCTGACTTAGCTGTTGCTCCCAGTCCTCTCCGGAACTGACATTTCTTCAGGCTTGTGACTTTTCTAGCTCACTATGGCCAGACCATGCCTGCTTGGTGGCTGAGGGCAGTTCATCTTGGAAGATTCTGAAGCACTAATGCTTGGACACTTGATGGATGAGTGAGAGACCAAGGCAGAGGGAGGAAGTAGAAGGCACCGACCTTCTGCAATTTTTCTATCTATAAAAATAAACTCAAATTCCTTCAATGATTTGATTTGAGCCAATTTGCTGACCTAGGAGTGGCCTCTTTCATCCAGTGTCTGAAAAGGAAGGTGTTAATTTTTCTTCTGCATTTGAAAGAAGTTCTTGGCTAAGCAAGGACATTGGGTCAGTTCACCCTTTAAAGGTGGCAACTCCAATTTAGAAGATTTAAGTTTGGGAAAATGTACTCTCTCCTAAAAGCCCAGGAGCAGAGTCATAAAAAACTCTCTCGCCAATCCCTCTGCAGTGGTTTATGTGAGGTCATTCTGGAAGTTTTCAGTGGGTGTAATAAAGGTGGGAGTGACTCTGCTATCCACTGACTGCAGGGTTGACTGGCCTCAGCATCAGTATGCAGCTAGCTTGCTATGACCCTGCTTTGAGGGAAAACATCACCTGGTCAAAGAGGGATCTTGCTTAAGGCACAGGATAGGCAGCAACTAAAGAGTTCCAGAAAGCTTCTTAATTGTCTGCAACATCTGGCCGGCCTCAGCTTGGCATCTTCAGAGGTCAGTGATGGGGGACTCAGAGTCAATTAAAGATAAAGACCAGAGGCCTGATCAGCCTCCCTGTGATCCAAGTCCTAGCTTCATGGAGAGATGGGGTGGATCTTACTGATTTTTAGAAGATGAACAGCAGTTTTCCTTGATCCTTGCTTCAGACCTGGGAACAAAGGAAAAGGAAGGTGAACTTCAGCAGCATTATCACCCGAAGGAATGCAGTGCCCCAAGGAGGAGGTTCTGAGCAAAACTCTAAATGACCTCCAGGAGGATTGAAATAAGGGAACAGAGAGCAGCTTCTTTGTGACTTGGATTCCAGGAGGAGAATCATCATGACACTGGAATTTTCCTCAATAACTCCATCAGAAAGACAGCTTCAGCCGAAGGACTATGGAACTGACCCCAGAGAGATGTGCTGTTCTCTTTAATGTTTGGTGAAGTTGCTGTGGTTTTAAGTGTAGGTTGACTTATTAAATCTTTGGGTGTGGAAGTGAGTAAGCAAGCATGAGTTGAGGTCAAATTCTGAAGCCTGAAATGTCCCCTGTGTAGCACCAGAGTGACAGCAGTTACCGTAGTTGTGAGAGCCAGTATTTATCTAGCATTGATGTATCAGGCACTGTGCTGAGTGCTTTTCTTACTTTCTTGCATCTAATCTTCACAATAATTCTATAAAGTGGGTTTGAATCATTAGTCCTGTTTTATAGGCGAGGAAACAGAGGCACAAACTAACTTGACTAGGTTCCCCCTGATAGCTGGGGGTGGAGCTGGGATTTGACTGCAGGAGTTTTGAAACCAAGTCCTCCTAAAACTGAGCTCCTCTCTTGAATTTATGATTGACTTTTCTACCCCAAGCTTTATTCCTTTTCTTGTCCTGCCCCTGATCCCCCCTAGGACTTAGGCATACTAAAGAAAAGAGGGGATTGAAACTGAGTAGGGCCCTGTGGAGCCCTCCTGGATACAAAATCTCTCTGCATTACTTACTCAGAGAGGCTTTAGTCTAGGCCTTTCTTGAGTCCCAAAGAGTAGACTTAAGCAGTTAGTAATTAGGGATGTGAGGGAATGCAAAAACAAATCATTTCAGATATGTATATATAACAATCAGATGCATGTCTTTGAGTTGCAGAAATTAAAACTCCCTCACAGAGGTGGAGTAACTAAATTCCGACCACAAGCACATAGACCCAAGACTGATTGGAACCAGAAGGTTGGTGATTAAGATTCTTGAAACATCACCCTGTTACCTCACCCCAGCCAATCAGAAGAAAGTCCAGGATCTGCAACATTCTCCTCAAATGTTGCCTTAAAAAAACTCTTCCCTGAAAGCCATAGGAGAGTTAAAGTCTTGTAAGCATGAGCTGCCCATTCTCTTTGGTTGGCACTCTATAAATAAATACTGTACTTTCCTTCACCACAACCTGGTGTCAATAGACTGGTTTTGCTCCTTTCCAGCAGACTCATGTTCAGTCCAATAACAGTTTAACGCCAGGAGTGGTCTTTGAGCTGCCAGCCTGGACCCCTCTCTCAGGTAGGCATGCTTGATTTAAAGGAATTTTGGAAAAGTACCAACAGGCCTGGAAAATGCCTGTGTCCCCAGGACAGAGCAGTTGGTGGCAATACCACACACACAATCCTTGGTGGGGATCAGAAATGTGAGCAATCATAAGCTTAGGTTGGCCAAAAATTCATTCAGATTTCCTCAGAAGATGGTACAGAAAAACCTGAATGAACTTTTTGACTAACTCAATATTTGAACATGGACTTGAGTATAAGAAGCACTGGGGTTAGTCTTTGAGTTACTGAATCCCTCTAAGCATTGTTTCACAATCTGTTCATCTGTCTTTGCTGTCTCTGCTCCTTGGACTTTCCTTGAGAGAATTTCTGTAGCCATTTCCCATTTGTTTGGGAAAAAATGCACTGTTTGTGGGCAGAGTGCGGGAGTGGGAAAACTAGCATTCTGCCTAATAGTGAACTGAGCAACATCAAGACGCATGAACTCTGAGGAAGGTGACTCACTTCCTCTTCCCAAAATGCAAGTCAAAAGTTGATCCCAATCCTCTGAATAATCTGTCTTTCAAGTCTGTCAGAACTGTTTGGGGGAACAGAAGGGCCTGACTAACCCTCTATCTTTGAGAAAAAAAAAATTATAATTTGATTAAGACATTTTACATGCCTGGTAGTAGTGGTTCACCTGTAGAAATGATTTCAGATCTGAGGAAAATAGCTACATTGAAAGAGTTTCTGAGCAGTCAAAAAGGACAATGTGAACAAAACTTAATTAGGAGTACAGGCTAATGGAATCGAGAAGGAGGCAGGATGAATTCATTACATTAATAATAACCTGAACTCAGAGAGGGGAAGCAGATGGAAAGAAAGGAACGCGTAATGCATTATGTTGCATTTCTTCTGAATAAAGTGTAGCGTGCTGAAATGTAACGAGATTATCCATCCTCTCCATCTGCTTTTGTCTAAATAAATTCAGGTTTTTCACAAATGTAATGAATTTTCAGCTTGCAATTTGCTGTCTCCGGTGTGTGCGGTGGTGGGAAGCCCATTTACTAACATGTGCCCCAGGCTGGGACCTCTGTTGAGTACCAGGGCCTCACAGAACAGCAGCAAGGAGGTTCAAAGTCACCCTGCTCTCAGCATGGGTGGGATAATCACAGCCGCACCTGGGGGCTTTGGATGGCACAGGTTGGTGGAGGATAGTGGTCTGGATTTGAGGTAGGGGGTAGAGTGGCAGGAGGGGGTCTCTTCTGCAGATTTTGAGATGAAAATTTGCTTCCTCTTCATTTATCACACATTTACTTCCACATCTTTATTCCTAAAGTTTTCTCCACTAGGAATTCCACGTCTTGTACACTTCTATTTTTTAAATCTATTACTTTTTAAAAATTCACTTATTTCAGTGTCTTCTTCAACTACTTTAGAGCTCACAGATATATTTCTCTTCTCCCTGAGCTTGGGTTTCTCTTTCACTTGGTGAATTCTACCCTTTTGTTGTTGATCAGTCACTCAGTTATGTCTGACTCTTTGTGACCCTGTAGACTGCAGCACACCAGGCTTCCCTGTCCTTCACTGTCTCCCAGAGCTTGTTCCAACTCGTGTCCATTGAATCAATGATGCCATCCAACTGTCTCCTCCTCTGTTACCCCTTCTCCTCCTGCCCTCAATCTTTCCTGGTATCAGGGTCTTTTCCAATGAGTCAGTTGTTCACAACAGGTGGCTAAAGTATTAGAGCTTCAGCTTCAGCATCAGTCTTTCCAATGAATATTCAGGGTTGATTTCTTTTAAGATTGACTGATTTGATCTCCTTGCCCTCCAAGGGACTCTCAAGAGTCTTCTCCAACACCACAGTTTGAAACCATCAATTCTTCGGAGCTCAGCCTCCTTTATGGTGCAACTGTTACATATGTACATGACTACTGGAAAAGCCATCAGTTCAGTTCAGTTCAGTTCAGTCGCTCAGTCGTGTCTGACTCTTTGCGACCCCATGAATCGCAGCATGCCAGGCCTCCCTGTCCATCACCATCTCCCGGAGTTCACCCAGACTCACGTCCATCGAGTCCATGATGCCATCCAGCCATCTCATCCTCGGTCGTCCCCTTCTCCTCCTGCCCCCAATCCCTCCCAGCATCAGAGTCTTTTCCAATGAGTCAACTCTTCTCATGAGGTGGCCAAAGTACTGGAGTTTCAGCTTTAGCATCATTCCTTCCAAAGAAATCCCAGGGTTGATCTCCTTCAGGATGGACTGGTTGGATCTCCTTGCAGTCCAAGGGACTCTCAAGAGTCTTCTCCAACACCACA
>SJYX01002168.1:782526-799612 GCA_006410675.1 Oreotragus oreotragus | reverse complement strand
TCTTCACTTTCTGCCATAAGGGAGGTGTCATTTGCATATCTGAGGTTATTGATATTTCTCCCAGTAATCTGGATTCCAGCTTGTGTTTCTTCCATTCCAGCATTTCTCATGATGTACTCTGCGTATAAGTTGAATAAACAAGGTGACAATATACAGCCTTGACATACTCCTTTTCCTATTTGGAACCAGTCTGTTATTCCATGTCCAGTTCTAACTGTTGCTTCCTGACCTGCATACAGGTTTCTCAAGAGGCAGGTCAGGTGGTCTGGTATGCCCATCTCTTGAAGAATTTTCCACAGTTTATTGTGATCCACACAGTCAAAGGCTTTGACATAGTCAATAAAGCAGAAATAGATGTTTTTCTGGAACTCTCTTGCTTTTTCCATGATCCAGCGAATGTTGGCAATTTGATCTCTGGTTCCTCTGCCTTTTCTAAAACCAGCTTGAACAATGGAATATTACTCAGCTATAAAAAAATGCATTTGTGTCAGTTCTAATGAAGTGGATGAAACTGGAGCCTGTTATACAGAGTGAAGTAAGCCAGAAAGAGAAGCACTAATACAGTGTATTAATGCACATATATGGACTTTAGAAAGACAGTAGTGATGACCCTATATGCAAGACAGCAAAAGAGACACATGTAAAGAACAGACTTTTGGACGATGTGGGAGAAGGCAAGGGTGGGACGATATGAGACAATAGCATTGAAAAATGTATATTACCATACGTGAAATAGATGACCAGTGCAAATTCGATGCATGAAGCAGGGCACTCAAAACTGATGCTCTGGGACACCCCAGAGGGATGGGGTGGGGAGGGAGTTGAGTGGGAGGGGGTTCAGGATGGAGGGGACACATGTACATTTGTGGCTGATTCATGTCGATGTATGGCAAAAACCACCACTATATTGTAAAGTAATTAGCTTCCAAATAAAGTAAACAAATAAATAAATTTAAAAAAAAACAATGCTGATAACCAGTAGCAGCTATCTCTTAATCTTTCAGTTCACTTATTTTGAGATTTCTCAGCCTTGCTGACTACCTAAGGAGAAATAAAACTGAAGTATCCCCAAAAACCTCACTCACGTAAAGAGTATGAATGAGCAGTGCCAGCTTCACTGATGACCTGGTAAGAAGGAGAAAGGGGTATCATTGCACTTCCAGTGCCTTAGGAATATTTCAAAGGGAAGGTGTAAGTTTGAATGACTATGTGTGTGCTTGTGTGTGTGTATTTAAGGATTCTTGCTCTTTCTTCAAGCAGTAGCCAAGATCCTCACTTCTCTTCCTCCTCCTGGTGTTCCTCTCAGACTTTCATACTTCTTTCCTCCAACAAACATAGCAGTTCTGCTTACACCTCGGCTTGTATACCTTGACTTATTTAGGAGCTCAACAAACCAAATAACCTGTAGAAGAGTTTCTCCTCCAAGAATATGTAGTGTCGTCCTCTTTTGTAGTTTCACACACTTTGGTATTTCTCTACTTTCATGTCAAATAGCTTATGCAAGTTTCTATATTTCTTCAACTCTAGGACCAATATTTTCTCCTCTTTTAACGTCTCTGAAATTGGAATGCTACTTACAATGGAAGACATGTTACAATTCAAAATAACAACATTTTTCTTTCATAGGATTTTAGACGTGATGCTAAAAAATGGCATTTCTTCCAGCTGAACACAGGGATATTTCTCTTCAAGAGCAATTATTATTATTGTAACTTATTATTATTATGTAAAATTTTCTCCATCTCAAAACAAACAAATTCTCAAATTCTATGGGGTTCCAAGTCCTGGTTAACAAATATGTGCACAGATATATCCATCCCTGCTCCTAGCTCATTCACTCTTACTTGCTGGAAATGATAGAGACAGACAGCTAGGAGTAAGGGTAGGAAACGATCTATTTATCTATGTTAAGTGAGATTCTATTTGGTAGGAGAAAGTCATCAGTGGAAATAGGGTTTACCTAGTAAAGTGATGATTCTCAAAGTGTGGTCCAAACATGAACCACCCTAGAAGGCTTATTAAAAAGTGTGACTTTTGCAACCACATTTCAGGTCACCCCAGTCACATCTCTGAGGATGATGCCCTACAATCTGTATTGTCAATAAGCTCCCCAGGGATAGTTTATTCAAAACTAGACTACTGATTTCAGGGAAAGCTGCATACCTGTTACAGACTAGGAATTTTCAATTCACTATGATTTAAAACTCTCAAAGATATTTTTTAAAACTGCATTAGCACATTTAGGATTACCTACATGTTAGCAGTGGGTAAATGGTCACCACCCAGCACATGGTGAAGTATGTTTGATCCCAGGAACTTTCTGAGACCCATCTTGTCTGCACTGAACATGAACATAATTTATGCAACCTTTTTGGAACACAATTTGACAAAATCTATTAAATTTAACATTCCTATTGCCTTACCCAGAAATTCCATTACAAGGATTTAGACTACAGAGATACTCAAGCATTCTCTCTCATGCACACACACACAAATATTCACTGTAGCATTACTTACAATAGTAAAAAATAATCAGAAATAATCTATAGGCCCACCACTAGGGAGAAAGTACAATTATGATATTTCCTTTATGTGAAATACTATGAATCAGTGAAAAAAGAATGCACTTCTACATATGATAGTATGGAAAGACCTGTGGGACATAAGGTTAATATAAAAAATATTTATGTACAAAATATAGAGGAGAATGCTGTTTCTATAAAACTAGGAAGACCTTTGTGTATTTATATTGCAAATGTGAAGACAAAGAAAAATACCTTGGAAATTGCATGCTAAATCACAAATAGTGTTGACCTCTTAAGCAGTTAGCAGAGTTTGAACTAGACAGAAATGGAATGTAGGAGTGAAGTTCACTTTGAATATTTATTCTTATTTCTACTTTGTATTAATTTTTACCATAAGAATTCAGGTGCTAGGTAAAATTTTAAATTAAAAAAAGGCAAAGTGTATCATAAACTGCTCGGCACACTCCTTTTCAACCCTGAGGTTAGGTACAAAAGTGGCTGAGGCTGTAGGTTCCGCAGAATAGCTAACATAAAGGATCTTTGTTCTTTCTTGTTATGAACTATGTACTCCTCCTAATGGGTAGCTTGTTTTTTCTTAATCTCAAATCAGAACTGTGAAGTAGAAAAATATAACTCAGCAAAATCTGCAAGTGCAACCTGTGTTAGTGAACACTCCTATTAACAGTGATGTTGGGCTTGTTGGAAACTCATCATATTTCATTTTATGCATAGTTGCTCCCCAGTTTTAACAAAAAGCCCATTATATCTGCTATTTACCGAGGGAATTTTNAAAAGTCCATCTAGTCAAACTATGGTTTTTCCAGTGGTCATGTATGAATGTGAGAGTTGGACTGTGAAGAAAGCTGATCACTGAAGAATTGATGCTTTTGAACTGTGGTGTTGGAGAAGACTCTTGAGAGTCCCTTGGACTGCAAGGAGATCTAACCAGTCCATCCTAAAGGACATCCGTTCTGAATGTTCATTGGAAGGACTGATGTTGAAGCTGAAACTCCAATACTCTGACCACCTGATGCGAACAGCTGATTCATTTGAAAAGATTGAAAGGTTGAAAGTGGGAGGAGAAGGGGACAACAGAGGATGAGACGGTTGGATGACATCACCAACTCAATGGACATGAGTTTGAGTAAACTCCGGGAGTTGGTGCTGGACAGGAAGGCCTGGTGAGCTGCAGTCCATGGGGTCACAAAGAGTTGGACACGACTGAGTAACTGAACTGAACTGAATTGAACTTGATGAAAGTGAAAGAAGAGAGTGAAAAAGTTGGCTTAAAACTCAACATTCAGAAAACTAAGATCATGACATCTGGTCCCATCACTTCATGGCAAATAGATAGGGAAACAGTGGAAATAGTGACAGACTTTATTCTGAGGGGCTCCAAAATCACTGCAGATGGTGACTGCAGCAATGAAATTAAGAGATCCTTGCTCCTTGGAAGGAAAGTTATGACCAACCTAGACAGCATATTAAAAAGCAGAGACGTTACTTTGCCAACAAAGGTCTGTCTAGTCAAGGCTATGGTGTTTCCAGTAGTCATGTGAGGACCTGAGAATTGGACTATAAAGAAAGCTGAGCAGTGAAGAATCGATGCTTTTGAACTGTGGTATTGGAGGAGACTCTTGAGAGTCCCTTGGACAGCAAGAAGATCCACCCAGTTCATCCTAAAGGAAATCAGTCCTGAATATGCACTGGGAGGACTGATGCTGAAACTGAAACTGCAATACTTTGGCCACCTGATGTGAAGAACTGACTCATTGGAAAAGACCCTGGTTCTGGAAAAGATTGAAGGCAGGAGGAGAAGGGGACGACAAAGGATGAGATGATTGGATGGTATTACCAACTCAATGGAAATGAGTTTGAGTAAACGCTGGAAGTTGGCACTGGACAAGGAAGCCTGGCATGCTGCAGTCCATGGGGTCGCAAAGGGTTGGACACGGCTGAGTGACTGAACTGAACATTTCCCTAAAGAACTAGTTGCATCAGTCTAGCAGCCTTCCTGCTTCCTGGGTATCCTCCAAAGCTAGAGGCCCTCTCTCTGCTTACATGCAGGTACAGCCCAGAAGTGCAGGGAATTAATGTCTGTTCATTGAAGGGATAATTCTGAGGCACATTCTACACAGTTCCTTATAGAGTTTCCAGTGGTACTGACACAGCTGCCCACAGTAATAACTAGCTCAATAACAGGCTTTCTGTTAGTGCTACCTTCCTTCCTTGAATCACTGCCCTCTCCCTTACTCCTATTTACTAGCATCGCCTTGAAACAAATGACCTGCATGCAAGTCTTTGCTTCAAGTTCTAATTTGAGGGCAAACCACTATACTTGCTAAACTTTTCTGAACTTTTATTTTTCTCATCAATAAAAGACCTTAATGCTGGGAAAGATTGAAGGCAGAAGGAGAAAGGGATGACAGAGGATGAGATGGTTGGATGGCATCACCAACTTGATTGACGTGAGTTTAAGCAAGCTCCAGGAGTTGGTAATGGCCAGGGAGGCCTGGTGTGCTGAAGTCTATGGGGTCACAAAGAATTGGACACAACTGAGAAACTGAACTGATCCACTGAAACATATGTACATACACACACACTCTTATATACATGTATGTATACACATTACTGTGTGAAATTAAATATCTATTTATTATCTGTCTATCTATCTTGAACATTGTGAATGTTCAAGAAATAGTACCTAGTTCCCAGCCAGGGAGTATTCTTCCCTCAATCCTGACCTGAATTCTTTAGCTCTTCCTGAATTTGTGAGTCAGTGTTCTTTACTTCCTGGAGTTTTGCCTCATTTAAGCAGAGGCACAGTGGAATATAGAAATTTAGTTAGTAAAGCAAGTCTTAGCACTTGGAATTTATCACTTGACCTTCAGCCTTCTGTCTGCTGTGCTGTGCAAGTTTGATTTATGTGAAGAAGAGCACGCTTTCCAAAGGATGCTTGGGGAACAGAGGCAATATGCCCAGTTTCTCCATGTCATCCTGACTTTCGGGGAAAAACCTGCTCAGCTCTTCAATTAGCAGCCCTGCTGGTAGCTCAGGCAATGTTTTTCACAAATCAACAGCAGGAAATCCAATGAGAAGTCACTGTTTTTGTAGCAGAATAAAGGATCCTAGTTGTTTGTCTATAAACAGTGAACCTGGCAGGTATGGCTTAGGCAGGAAAGAATCTGCCTGCAATACAGGAGATGCAGGTTTGATTCCTGGGTCGGGAATATCCCCTGGAGAAATGAATGACAACCCACTCCAGTTTTCTTGCTTGGGAAAGCCCATGGACAGAGGAGCCTGGTGGGCTACAGTTCATGGGGTTACAAAGAGTCAGAAACGACTGAATGATTAACACTTTCAAAGACACACTCTACTTAATTTAGAATATCTTTATTCCTTCTGAGTGGTCCATACGCCTTAATATATTTCTTTTGAGGAAAAAAGTTAGATTTCTTTCAGTGGAACAGACATTTCCTAGGTTTTAACGTACTGTCAGAATAACTTGGTGTGGGTGGCAGGGTGGGGAGGGAGAGAGGAGAGAGAGGCTTGGAAGGAGAGAAGAGAGAATGATTCATCAGCGACTTTTCACCTCTAGACACTTGGACCTGTGGCCCTTCTGTCAGGGACCTTTCTGGCCATGGTTCCCAAATCATATTTTTTGAACTTTAATACTTTTAAAATAATTTAAAATGACTTTGTATCAGAATTATTTGCAAAATGAGATCTCAGTAGAGATGTTATTCTGATATTTATTTCCCTAACCCCAATGTCTGACTCAATTTGCCCAGGAAAAGAAGAAAAAAATGTCGTTTAAAATTTTTTTTAATTTTTTGATTTAATTAATTAAATTTTTATTGAAGGGTAATTACTTTATAAAATTTTTCTGTTTAACAAATTTATTTTTTAATTGAAGGATAATGGCTTTACAGAATTTTGTTGGAGGGAGGTTCAAGAGGGAGGGGAGATATGTATACCTATGGCTGATTCATATTGATGTTTGGCAGAAACCAACAAAAATGTTTTTTCTTTGGCTACTTTCTAAATGTGAGACCAGGTAAATTGTAATCCCCCTCTTGGATGGATATAGTGATTGGAGAGACACTTCTTTCCCCAGTCCCTGCACAAAAATATGTCATGATGGAGATTTGTGGCCTAACGAGGTCATAAGTCTTTGCTCATTTGAGTGGAAATAATCCTGGAGTAGGAGTGCGAGGTCTTGCTGATTCAAGGCATGATGTGGGTGTGTGGGTTAAAAATGGAGTGACTCTGACTCTCTGATTTGATTAAAAGTAAGATTCAAATGTCAGGCTTTCCAGGTATGTGTGGATCAAAACTTTCTCCTGACATCCTGATGATAGCATCATGATCAGATATATCTGCCTGTCACTTCTGATGGGCCAAACTTGGGTTTAGTAGGCAAGAAAGAAACATTATGCAAAATCAGTGCTAACCCTTTATTATCTGGAGTTGTGGCAATGATGCCCTAAAGGGGCTCGGGGTTCCCAGTATGGACACTTGAGTTCAAGTTCTCAGCACGTGGTATTGCTTCTGCAAATGTGTACATTTGTGCTTAGGCCAAGGAGTGCCAAGTCCTCTCCAGCTCTGCTGGTTTATGAATCTAAGGAGGAGGTCTGTCTGTATGTCACCCATCTCTCTCCTGCTATGGGGTGGGGATTGCTATAGGAGAGATGGTTTGCTTTACTCATCAGCCTGCGTGGGGATGACTCCAAGTAGGGTGCACGCTCTCCTTAGGGCAACATCAATTCTCCCATTTACACAGTGGATGATGCAGACTGTGATGTTTCAGGTGTTAGATTTCTCCTCGTTTTCCTTTCTTGCTTAATATTTGAAGGATATTTTTGATCCAAGCACACATGGTGGCCTAATAGCAGAAACATGTGAGGAAAAAAAGTTTTGATTGTCTGCAAATTACATTTTCTGTGCAATTAACCTCTGTACTAATCTACTTAGTTAAAAATTTGCCAGTAGGAAAACCAGCCTTCTGGACAGAGAATCACACAATTACAGTCTGGGCCAGGAATGTCTCTTAAGAGATCTGCTAGCATGACAGCAGATATAAGGCAGAAAAGATGTATCCCCGTTTCACAGATGAAGAACTGATACTGCATTATGAAGCCAAGAGTATGGATAAAGTAGTTTTTCTTGGACTGCCTCAGCAAAGAAGATCTGTCTTGGACCCGAAAACCAATGGTTATGGGATGATAAGAAAGAAAGATGGGTAGAAGTTTGTGTTTTCCTGATTTATGCTACCATTTCATACCCAGACTAACTTCCAAAGAGACCTGTAGGTTATAGTATCTTACAGCTATAAAATAACTTTTCTTCTTTCAGCAAATAATTTTTGAGTGGATTTTATCAGGCACTGTGCTACCCAATTGAAGTAGAATGGTGAACAAAAAATAGTGTCTCTCTTTGCAGAATTATGGAGATAAATATTAAGTAAATACAGAAATCAATTTATCATCATTGTGAATATGGTAAATGACATGGAAGAAGAAAAGCAGGGTATGTACAGTCACTTTGGAGGACAGTTGAGCTATTTCTTATAAAACTAAATGCACTCTTTCCATGCCATCCAGCTTTGCTGCTTGGTGTTTATCATCAATACTTGAAAAATAATATCCATACACAAACCTGCACATGGATGATTATTGAAGCTGTATTAATGATATATATTTCATGAAATAAATGAAATATGAAAATTTCATGAAATATGAAAATTTATTTCATGGCAGATAGATGGGGAAACAATGGAAGCGGTGAGATGATATACTTTCTTGGGCTCCAAAATAACTGCAGATAGTGACTGCAGCCATGAAATTAGAAGATGCTTGCTCCTTGGAAGAAAAATTATGACCAACCTAGACAGCATATTAAAAGGCAGAGACATTACTTTGCCAACAAAGGTCTGTCTAGTCAAAGCTATGGTTTTTCCAGTAGTCATGTATGGATGTGAGAGTTGGACTATGAAGAAGGCTGAGCATGGAAGAATTGATGCTTTTGACCTGTGGTGTTGGAGAAGACTCTTGAGAGTCCCTTGGACAGCAAAGAGATCCAACCAGTCCATCCTAAAGGAAATCAGTCCTGAATATTCATTGGAAGGACTGATGTTAAAACTGAAACTACAATACTTTGGCCACCTGATGCAAAGAACTAACTCTTTGGAAAAGACCCTGATGCTGGGAAACATTGAAGGTGGGAGGAGAAGGGGACAACAGAGGATGAAATAATTGGATGGCATCACCGACTCAATGGACATGAGTTTGAGTAAACTTCGGGAGTTGGTGGTAGACAGGGATAAAACTGAAACTACAATACTTTGGCCACCTGATGCAAAGAACTAACTCTTTGGAAAAGACCCTGATGCTGGGAAACATTGAAGGTGGGAGGAGAAGGGGACAACAGAGGATGAAATAATTGGATGGCATCACCGACTCAATGGACATGAGTTTGAGTAAACTTCGGGAGTTGGTGGTAGACAGGGAGACCTGGTGAGCTGCAGTCCATGGGGTCACAAAGAGTCGGACACGACTGAGTGACTGAACTGAACTAATTCATAATAACCAACACTTGGAATCACTAAGAAGCCCTTCAGTGGAAGAGAGGATAAACGAACTGGTACATTCAGACAAATGAATACGATTCAATGTTAAAAAAAAAAAAAAAAGTGATCTGTCAAACCATAAAAAGACAAGGAGGAAACTTAAATGTGTACTACTAAGGGAGGGAAAAGCCAGTCTGAAAAGGCTACATGGCATATGATTCCAACAATAAGACAATCTGGAAAAGGCAAAGCTATGGAGACAGTAGAATGATCAGTGCTGGGTGGGGGCAGGTGGTAATAGATAAATAGGAAGAACTCAGGGGATTTTTAGGGCAGTGAGAATACTCTGTATATCACGATGACAGTATATGTTTGCTCAAGCCCATACAATATACAACACCAAGAGTGAATCCTAAGGTGAATTATGGACTTTGGGTGGTTATTGGCACCCCACTCCAGTACTCTTGCCTGGAGAATCCCATGGGTGGAGGAGCCTGGTAGGCTGCAGCCCAAGGGGTCACAAAGAGTCAGACACGACTGAGCAACTGAACTGAACTGAACTGATATAGAATAAAATTTCTTTTTTAAAATTGGTTTTAAAAATTTAAACCATTCTTTTTTTTTTAGAATGGTTTTAGATTCAGGGAACAATTTAGTGGAAGGTATTCCATATACAGATTCCCCATATATAGTCTGCTCCCACATACGCACAGCCTCTCCCAATATTAAAATCCTACAAAAGAATGGTATATGTTACAACTGATTAACTGGCACTGACATATTATTATCCAAAGACCGTAGTTTATGTTAGGGTTCATTCTTGATGTTGTACATTCTATGCGTTTGATAAGTATGTGTCATATATCCATCACTATAGTGTCATCCAGAATGATTTCCCTGCCCTAAAAATCCTCTGTGCTCTCCCTCTTCATCTCATCCATATCCTCTGATCTTTTTACTGTCTATGAAGACAGTTTTCCCTTTTTCAGAAGGTCATATAATTGGAATCATAAGTATGCAGCCTTTTAGCTTCTCTCACTTATTGAAAATGCATTTAAGATTCTTCCATGTCTTTTGATGGTTTGATAGCCCATTTCTTTTTAGAACTGAGTAATGTTCAATTGCTTGAATGTACCAGAGTTTCTTTTTCCACTCATCTACTGAAGAACATCTTAGTTGCTTCCAGGTCTTAAAAATTGTGAATAAAAGTGCCATAAACATCCTTGTGCAAGGGGTTGTGTGGACATAAGTTTTATAGTCATTTGGGTAAAAACTAAGGAATTTGATTACTGTATCATATGGTAAGAGAGTGTTTAGTGGTATGAGAAACTTTCAAGATGTCCACAAAAGTGGCTGTACAAAGTGGTCAGTAATGAATGAGAGTTCCTAATGCTTTACATTCTTACCACCTTTTGGTGCTGTCAGAGTTCTAGATTTTGGTTATTCTAACAAGGGCAATCCACTCCAGGACTATTGCCTGGAAAATCCCATGGACAGAAGAGCCTAGTAGGCTACAGTCCATGGGGTCGCAAAGAGTCGGACATGACTGAGCGACTTCACTTCAACAGCTGTGTAGTGGAACTATTAGACTATTCCACTATAAAACAAAGTTTTATGATTTTAATTTGCATGTTCCTAATGACATATGGTGTGGAGCATCTTTTCATGGTAAATGCTTATTTACCATCTGTGTATCTTTTGTGGTGAAGTGTTTGTTCAAGCCTTTGGCACATTTTTATGATAAATTTATTTAAAAAAATTTTATTGGAGTATAGTTGATTTACGATGTTGTGTTTGTTTCAGGTGTATGGCAAAGTAAATTAGTTATATATTTACATATATCCGCCCTTTTTAAAGATTCTTTTCCCATATAGACCATTACAGAGTATTGAGTAGAGTTTGCTATGCTATACAGAAGGCCCTTTTTTGTTATCTATTTTATAATATATGTCAATTCCAGTATCCCAATTTATTCCGCCCCCACCCCACCATCTCATATTCTCTCACCCTCTTCTCCTCTTGCCTTCAATCTTTCCCAGCATCAGGGTCTTTTCCAATGAGTCAGCTCTTTGCACCAAGTGGGCAAAATATTGGAGCTTCAGCTTCAGCACCAGTCCTTCCAATGAATATTCAGGGTTGATTTCCTTTGGGATTGACTGGTTTGATCCTTTTGCTGTCCAAGAGACTCTCAAGAGTCTTCTCTAGCACCACAGTTTGAAAGCATCAGTCTTCACTCAGCCTTCTTTATGGCTCCGTTCTTATCCATACATAGCTGCTGGAAGAGTATTCTTGGTTGTGGATTTTTCCCTTTCATCACTTTAAATATATCATGGCCTGCAGAAGTTTTGCTGAAAAATCAGCTGATAACCTTATAGGGATTCCCTAGCATGTTATTTTTTGCTTTTTCTTTGTTGCTTTTAATATTTTTTCTTTGTATTTAATTTTTGTTCGTTCTATTTATATGTATCTCAGCATGTCCATCCTTGGGTTTATCCTGTATGGGTCTCTCTATGCTTCCTAGACTTGGTGATGATTTTCTTTCCTGTTAGGGAAGTTTTCAACTATAATCTCTTCAAATATTTTCTCAGGCCCTTTTTCTTTTTCTTCTGAAACCCGTATAGTTCAAATGTTGGGGCATTTAATGATATACCAGAGGTCTCTGAGACTGTCCTCATTTCTTTTCATGATTTCTTCTTTATTCTGTTCCATGGCAGACTTTTCCACCATTCTATATTCCAGGTCACTTACGTGTTCTTCTTCCTCAGTTCTTTTGCTATTAATCCTCTAGTGTATTTTTAATTTCAGTGACTGCATTGTTCATTTCTGTTTATCTGTTCTTTAGTTCTTCTAGACCTTAGTTAAACATGTCTTGTACCTTCTCAATCCATGCCTCCATTCTTATTGCAAGATCGAATCATCATTACTATCAGTACTCAGTTCTTTTCCAGGTAGATTGCCTGTCTCCTCTTTGTTTAGTTATTCTTGTAGGCTTTTATCTTACTCCTTCAGCAGCAACATATTTCTTTGTCATCTCATTTTGTCAGACTTACTGTGTTTGTGGTCTCCTCTCCATAGGCTGCTGGAATAGTTTCTCCTGCTTCTGGACTCTGCCCCCTGGTAAGTGAGGCTGGTTCAGAGCCTTGTACCTTTATTCCCTTGATACAAGGCAGGAGATTGATGTTGTGGTGATCAGAGCCTGCCCTAATTACTGAGCAGGGCCTCCCTTTTTCTCTGCAATTGTCCCTGTCCTTTCAGGAATGGGGACTGCTCCCTAGTTGTTGGATTAGAGGACCCAGATATGTTTCTAGGCTGTGATTCTGATCTGTGGCATGAAATAAGCTGGATTGGAGCACTCCCATTGGGAGAGAAGCCACTGAGTATCCTTCTTCTACGGCTCTTCTCCTGTGAATGTGCTCTGTTGTGTCCCCTTTCACCCTCTGTGCGGGCTCACAAAGTCCACTGTTGTTGGCACTGTTCTTGATGTCACCTTAACTTGGAGTATGCTGGAACCTGGCCCTGCTGCCTCTCAGGTGTTGTTTTCACCAGGCCACTGGCACAGAGTTGCTGGGGTCAGGTCCCACGACTGCAGTAATTGTGTACTTGAACCCACTGTGGGAGCTACGGAGGCACCTCAGACTCTAGCCTGGCCCATCTCCCATGTGTACATGCCCACCAAGCCCATAGCTGCTAAAGCCAGACCTTTCCCACCTGCAGGAGCACTGTTTGCCCTTTGGAATATTTTGCAGGTGCTGAATTTGGGAAGCCAGCAGCAGAGGTGTAACTCCTCTCTGTGAGGAGAGATTTAAGGTCTTCTTCCTTAGTTTCATGGCCCCTGGGCTCAGCTGTGGTTTCAGCCTCACCTCTGTGAGGGGTGTGTGGTATGTCCCTCCCACACACCTCTTTCTGCTTCAGAGGTTGCCAGAACACACTAGCCTGCCAGGCAGGAAGAAACCAAGGTGGCAAATGGGGAGTGCAGGCTGCCCAGGCAGGAGGGTACTGTGCTGGGGATTGGAATGTAGCTGGTGATCAGGGCGAGCATGTCACCCAGGCTTGGTGGGGGAGAGGGCGGAAATGGAGGAGGCGATGGCAGGGGTGTGGGAGCTGGCTCTGGTGGGATTCCTCCCTAACGCCGGTGGAGGCAGGGGCCAGTGTGTGAGGAGAGAGGCTGCAATGGTGGCCAGACCCTTTGCACGTCACTCAGCCATGGTGCTTCACTTCTGCGGTGGTCTGTGCTTCCTCCACGAGCATGCCTGGCTGTGGAGCTCCTCACTCTCATTCTCTCAGGCTGTCTCTCCACAGACAAGAGCAGTGCCCTCTCTGGGTCTGCTCTCCAAACCGCACATCCCAGCACCCAGTCCTTGTGTGACTGGTGTGCAGGTCTGTGGCACGGGCCATCTGTGTAGGTCTCACTTTGCCTGTCTGCCACAAACCAGCGGCTGGGCTTGCTTCTGAGTCCCCGAGGCTCCTCTTTTGTCATCCCCCTGCTGGAGAGGGGACTCGCCTAGATGCAGGAACCTCTCCTCACCTTCAGCTCCCTGCCAGGGGTGCAGGTTCTATCCTGCTTCATCTCCGCTTCATTTTCCTTTCTTCTTTTTTTGTCCTGTGTGGTTATATAGAGATCTCTCTTGTGCTTTTGGCTATCTGAGGTCCTCTGCTAGTGCTCAGCAGGGGGTCTGTGGAATTATTCCATTTGTAGATATCTTCTTGATGCATTTATGTGGAGAGATGTTCTCCTATCCCCAGTCCTACTCCCTCGCCACCTTGTAAAGTCTGCTATATGCAAGGCATCATCCGTGACATTTGGGATCCAACAGTAATCCAAACAGACAACCTTCTCTTTGCTTTGCTTCCCTTGGAATTAAATTGGGTTGTTCATTTTCTTATTATTGGGTTTGAAGAGTTCTTTACATTTGCATTTTACGTTTAAATCTTTGATCCATTTTGGGTTAATTTTCGAGGCAAGTATAAGGTCTAATGAAGGATGTAGGATGTCTAGATTATTTTTTTATCATGTGGATATCCATATGTTCCAGCACCATTTAATGAAAAGGGTATCTTTTCTCCAGTGTATATATTCCTTTGTCAAAAATCAGTTGAATGTGGTTCTATTTCTGGGCTCTCCGTTCTGTTCCATTGATCTTTTGTCCTTTTTTTCATGAATACCACACTGTCTTGACTATGCAACTTTGTCATAAGTCTTGAAGTTCCATAATGTCAGTTATTCTCTTTCATATATAAACTTCAGAATCAGTATATCTATATTCACAAAGTCTGATGGAGTTTTGATTGTGATTACATTTAATCTATATATCAAGTTGGGAAGAACTGACATCTTGATAATATTGAGTGCTTTTATCCTATGAACATGGAATAACTCTCCATTTATTTATTCCTCCTTTGATTTCTTCTATGAGAGTTTATAGTTTTCATTGTATAGATCTTCTACATATTTTGTTAGATTATAATTCATTTGAATATATAATTCATCTGAATAATTCATTTGGGGAGAGTTAATGTCAGTGCAATGTATCTTTAATTTCAAACTCCTTTTGGTCATTGCTAGTATATAAGAAAGTGATGGACTTTTCTATATTAACCTTGTATCCTCTTACCTTGTTATAATTTCTTATTAGATTCAAGAGGTTTTTTTTTGTCAATTACCTATTAAGCAATCATAGGCAATCAAATCATCTGTGAACAAAATCTTATTTTACCTTCCCAATCAGTATAAATTTTATCTCCTTTTCTTGTCTTATTGCTAGGACTTATTAAGCTGAGACTTACCTTGTTAAGCTAGGCTTATAAAGTTAGCTTCTCTTGTCTTAAAAAACTAAGACTCCCAGTATGATGTTGAAAAGGAATGGTAAGAGAGGACATCCCTGGTTTTCATTTTAGTGGAAGAGTTTCTAGTTTTTCATCATTAAGTATAATATTAGCTGTAAGTTTTTAGATGTTCTTTATCAAGTTGAATAAGCTCCTCTCTATAACTAGTTTGCTGAGAGTTTTCATTATGAATGGATATTGGATTTTGTCAAATGCATTTTCTACATCTATGGATAAAATTCTGCAGCTTTTCTTCTTTAGGCTTTTGGTTGCATGGATTACATTAATTGATTTCCAGTGCTGGATCAGTCTTGCATATTAGGGATAATTCCACTTGGTGGGGGTATATAATTCTTTTTATTTTTGTTGGATTGAATTTGCTAATATTTTGTTGAAGATTTTTGCATCTATGTTCCCAAGAGATACTGATTTGTAGTTTTCTTTCTTATCATCTTTGCCTGATTTTTGTATTAGGGTAATGCTGGCTTCATAGAATGAGTTAAGAAATATTTCTTCTAATTCTATCTTCAGGAGGAAATCATAGAAAATGGTATAACTTCTGCCTTAAATGTTTTGTAGAATCTACCAGTGAACTCATTTAAGCCTGGTACATTTTGCATTGGGAGTTTATTAATTATTGATTTAACTTCTTTAATACATATAGATTTTTTCAGACTATTTTTTTCTTGTGTGAGTTTTTACAACTTGTGCCTTTCAAGGAATCAGTCCATTTCATCTAGGTTATCAAATTTAAGAGCATAGGATTGCTTATAATATTCCTTTATGACCCTTTATCAATAGGGCTTATTACAATGTCTTTTCTTTCCTTTCTTTTCTAAATTAAAAAAAAAATAATCTGGCTCCCTTATTCAATATCTCTTTTCATTTTATCTTATATACTTTATATTCCTATGTACAAAAATTACAGACATCATAAGAAACACTAAAACATCAGAAAGTGATTTTGAAGCACACATATCTATTTATAATGTTATTGTTATTATTTTCTATTAGAAGACTTCAAATATCTTAGATAGCAAGTAAAAAAATGTTAAAATGTAATAATAGTGATAGCAGAAAAAAGGATAATTTGACTTTTAGTCTTACAGTGAAAACAAGAAAAATGGAGAGAGAGAAATGGAAATTTTAAGGAGAAGAAATTTTAAAGCAGAATTAGAGAAGATTAAAATTAAATTGTTTTAAGAAATTGGAAAAAAGAAAGAAGGAAAATTATTTTATATAAATAAGTACTGAAATAAGTAAAATAGAGAAAGACAAACACCCCATGTTACCACCTATATGTGGAATCCCCAAAATAAAACAAATGAATATAACAAAACAGAAATGGATTCAAAGATCATAATTAGTGGTTACCAGTGGGGAGCTATTCTTTCATTTCTGATATTAGTAACTTGTGTGTTCTCTCTTTTTTTCAGTTAGCCTCAGATACAGACTTATTGATTTTATTGATCTTTTGGTTTTGTTGATTTTTCCCTATTGATTTCCTGTTAATTCCATTGGTTTCTGCTCTAACTTTTTATTGTTTTTATTCTTCTTTTTTAAAATCTAATTTGCTCTTTTTCTACTTTCTTAGATAAGAATCGTGGATTATTGATCATAGATTTTTATCTTTTATCAATATATGCATTAAATGTTATAATTTTCTTTTCAGCACTTCTGCTATAGCACTTCCAACTTTTTATGGTTTATTTTCATTTTCATGTAGTTAAAACTATATTTAAACCCCTTTTGAGATTTTTTTCCTTTGAGATGTGATATTTAGAAGTGTGTTATTTAATCTCCAAGTACTTGTAGATTTTGGAAAAAGTTGGCTTAAAACTCAACATTCAGAAAACTAAGATCATGACATCTGGTCCCATCACTTCATGGCAAATAGATAGGGAAACACTGGAAACAGTGGCAGACTTTATTTTCTTTGGCTCACTGCAGTGGTGACTGCAGCCATGAAATTAAAAGACACTTGCTCCTTGGAAGAAAAGCTATGACCAATGTCAGTTCAGTTCAGTTCAGTTACTCAGTCATGTCCGACTCTTTGTGACCCCATGAATCGCAGCACACCAGGCCTCCCTGTCCATCACCAACTCTTGGAGTTCACTCAGACTCATGTCCATCGAGTCAGTGATGCCATCCAGCCATCTCATCCTCTGTT
>SJYX01002168.1:758614-780211 GCA_006410675.1 Oreotragus oreotragus | reverse complement strand
GCAAAGTAATGTCTCTGCTTTTGAATATGCTATCTAGGTTGGTCATAACTTTTCTTCCAAGGAGTAAGCATCTTTTAATTTCATGGCTGCAGTCACCTAGACAACTTATTAAAAAGCAGAGACATTATTTCACCAACAAAGGTTCATCTAGTCAAGGCTATGGTTTTTCCAGTGGTCATGTATGGATGTGAGAGTTGGACTATAAAGAAAGCTGAGCATGGAAGAATTGATGGTTTTGAACTGTGGTGTTGAAGAAGACTCTTGAGAGTCCCTTGGACAGCAAGGAGATCCAACCAGTCCATCCTAAAGGAAATCAGTCCTGAATATTCATTGGAAGGACTAATGCTGAAACTGAAACTGCAATACTTTGGCTGCCTGATGCGAAGAACTAACTCATTTGAAAAGACCGTGATGCTGGGAAAGATTGAAGGCAGGAGGAAAAGAAGACGACAGAGGATGAAATGGTTGGATGGCATGATCGACTCAATGGACATGAGTTTGAGTAAATCCTGGGAGTTGGTGATGGACAGGAGGCCTGGCCTGTTGCAGTCCATGGGGTTGCAAAGAGTCAGACACGAATGAGAGACTGAACTGAACTAACTTTTAGATTTGCCAACTATCTTTCTGTTTTTGATTTCTAGTGTAATTCTATTGAGATCTAAAAACAAATATTATATAATTTTATTCTTTTTATTTGTTAAGCTCTGCTTTATGGCCAGAATATAGTCTATTTTTATAAACGTTCTGGGTGAACTTGAGAAGAATATGTATTCTGCTGTTATTTGATTAAATATTCTGTATGTATCAATTATATCCAATTGTTTGATAATGTTGTTGAGTTCAACTATGTCCTCAGTATTAATATTTTCTGTTTGCTGAGTCTGTCCACTTTTGATAGAGGGATGTCAAAACCTCTATATATAATAATGGATATGTCTAACTCTCCTTGCAGCTCCATCAGTTTTTGCTTTGTGTATTCTGATGCTCTTTGTTAGATGCATACACGTTAAAGATTGTTGTCTTCCTAGAGAATTGACCCTTTATCATTATACAGTTCCCCTCTTTACAGCTGATGAAAGGATGATTTAGTGGGAAATTCTCAGTCATTATGTTCTGAATGTTCTGTTTTCTCTTCTCTCTCTGGTATTCCCATGATGCATATATTACATCTGTTGTAGTTGTTCCATAGTTCTTCGATATTATAATCCATTTTCTTGTGTTTTTTTTCCCTTTGCTTTTCAAATTTGCAAGTTTCCACTGACTTATTCTCAAGCTCAGAGATTCTTTCCTCAGCCATGTCTAGTCTACTAATGTGCCCATCAAAGCATTTTTCATTTCTGTTACAATGCTTTTGATCTCTGGCATATTAAAAGTTCTTTCTTAGAATTTCCATCTCTGCTTATATTACCTATTTTTGTATGTCATCTACTTTTCCATTAGGGCCTTAACATATTAATCTTAGTTGCTTTTGATTCTTGGTTTGTAAATTCCAACATCCCTGATATTTACTGTGAAAATCTGGGCAAGTTTTGGAAGTAAAAGCCACAAAATTGGGGAGAAACCCTGTGACTGGGTTCCTCTGGAGTTTTTAACTTTCAGACTTGTCCACACTGAACTTCCAGCAATTTGTCAGTTGCAGTTTAAATTTTTCTAACTAGGTGTTGGTTCCCGAAGAGGTTTCTTCTTCATTAAGCTATGATTCCCTGTATTTGCTTCTCTCACTAATCTGTGGGGCCTTGGTTTGCCTTTTGACCTCAGTTCTCTGAGAAGAGTTTTTTTTTAGTTTGTTCAGCTTTTTGTTTGTCATTGGAATGTAGTGACAACTTTGAAGTTCCTTACATGCTGGACAAGAAACTAGAACTCTAAAATTTCATTTACAAAAATATACATATTTGTTTTCATTTTAAAAGCAAGTCTGAATATAAGGACAACATTACTTAAATAGTACAATTGATGTTATAATAGCTTGAGTTTGGAAAACACGTCTGTGGTCCACGGCAGGTGGGGACAGGCACTATTGTTCTGGTTTATTTCAGCTTTGTCCTCATAACCACTCCAGGATGCATACACGGCGCCCTAAGCACACAAAATCCACATGCATGCTCCAGTGGCCATCTGTCTCTGGAACAAAAAGCGTGCACAGCAGAGAACTCCTGCCCTGTCAGCTGTGATTTATGAGCGCCTGAGTTTGGAGGAGTGGCTAGTCCAGCCCGTGCTGACTCAGCACCCCGAGGGCAGCCTGACCGGATGTTCTGGTCTCTCACGGGGGAACATGTGGCTGTATAGTCACTGTGCAGACCAGGAATCCCAGGAATGTTCTGCTTCTCACTCCTTGTCCGCTTCACCTGCAGAATTTCCCCCTTTCCCTGGAGAAGACAGCCTCTCCTCCCTGCCCATCTCACACAGCTTTTCTGTCCCTTGTCAGCAGGACTGGTCTGACCTGTCTTGGGTCTCCCTCTGTACAACTGTGAGGCCCATCAGAGCACCCTGTCATTATTCACTTCCCATTTGATGCCTTTGCTCCTAACATCTCCCTCACTTTGAAGGCAGTTTGTCCTAGAAGGATGGAAGGAAAGGAAGACCCAGAGTTGAAAGACACAGGTTCAAGTTCTCATTTTCCACTAAAAGTGTGTGTGTGTGTAGAGGAGAAAGAGAACAGGCTTGAGCAAGCAAAGAAATATCTCTAAATCCATTCCTGTGAGTGATCCCCTGGATGAGTAGGCTATCCTGAATCAAATGTCCTTTACCTTATTAACACCCTGATCTCCATTTGGGAAATACCCTACTGTATGCTTTTGAAGAAGGGCAGTTTCTATGCCCACTTCTCACCAAGGAAGCTGAGGGACTCAAATCCTTCCTCTACCTTCCATCTATTCCCCCATCCCAGCCAGGGGACAGGTAGCTGATGTAAGCTCAGTCAGTTAGCTTCTCCCTCCTATGACCCTGCTGATTGTTAAAAGCTGAAGTGACCATCTGGAGGTGGGATCCTTGCCCAACCTGGTAGGGAGTGTGGGCCAGACAGGTCCTGTGGTATGACCTTGGTTCCCACTCACCCTCAAACTTGGTCCTCCAAGCAAGTGATTTTTAAATCCCTGATATGTTTCATCACATTCCTTTTTGCCAGACCTTTTTTTTTTTTTTTTTAACAAACAGTCTGACTGGCACAGCCCCTGCTTGTAAAACAAGGATAATAATGTCTACTCAATAGGGATTCTGTGATGATTAAGTGAGAGGATATGCCAACACTCCTAGCTTGGTGCCTGGAGGGTAAAAATTAAGTTTACAGAGAGTTTCATATGTGTCAAGCCCTAAGATGGGCAATATACACCTTAGCTCATGGAACCCTCACAACTCCATCAAAGTATTATCCTCTGCCGATGCAGAAACTGAGGCTCAAGGACATTATTGGAAATTTTTGTTAAGGCTCCTCTTTCCTCATTCCTATGTCCTCCTGCCCAGCCCAGCTGTGAGGGCTATCAGTGTGGGTTTGGAAGTAAATCCAAAGGCAGGTGTAGGGACCATGAATCCAGGGCAGAGCCTTGAAGTTGCCATCCCGTGGGTACTACCTCTACTAACTCTGAGGGTAGCATCTTTGATCTGCTGAGCAGAGCCTTGCCCTCCTTACTTGCCTGCCATGGAATAGCTCCTGAACTCTAGGCCATGAGCCTGGAGAAAACCCACCCCAGTAGGCAGCTGGTATTTTGGAGGCTCACAGGCTTATGAGTCTCTTGAAAATGTGACTCAGGTGAGAGAACAAAGGTTAAAATCATTCACAATGAATCATTCAGAATGAATCAACTGGAGCAAGGTACTTGCAACAGTTCTGAGGGTGGACGGGTCATTTCCATGGGAAAGAGTTGGAGCAGAGGAGGGAACTGGTGGGCAGGGACCCAGGGAGGGTCTGGGCCATGTGAGGCCACAGCCTCTGCTCAGAGCCCCATCAACCAGCCTCCCAGCTCAGCACTCTTACCTGTGTCCTGCTGGACTCTGCCAGAATCTGAAAGAAGAGAGAAGCAAGGCAGAAGATCCATATATGATTTTTCACTCTACTCTGGAAGCCTCTCCATGCTTCATAAGGATCAAGGCTGTCTCTGCTCTCTTTGTACCTTTTCCCCCTCACCCCCAGTGACTTGTGCATAGTAGATGCTCAGAAAAGTGAATTTGATGGTAGAATATTGAGAGAAAAAAAGCAAAGAAAGGCAGTCCGTGCTGTCCAACTTCCAGTCCCTTCTAATCAGAGCAGGGTGGACATTTATGTCTCATTCTCTTGAATGAGATTTTCATTGTGGCCACTTCCCTGCCTGACCCATGTGGTTGCACATGATGGAATGGAGCGGGGCAGAAGGTAGGGGAGAGTGGGACCTGAGGATCTAAAGCAGAGGGGCCATACAAGTCAGGGAGGTGGTCAAGTCCAAGGCACTCCACGCCCTCCCCGTGGGCCAGGCTCTGATTCTGGGGCTGACTGCGAGTGTTAATTGAACACAATTTAACTTTATGTGACTGCGTTAGTACCATGTAATAATAATCATCCATGGTGCAGAATATGCATCAGAAGCAAGTTTATTGTGTAAAAACTATATCTTAATCATATTAATTGAAGTTTCAGAGCAGACGGGCTTCCTTCTCAAGCCGCACTTTTTATTACATTTCATTAGCATCATGTCAATGCCAGCACAATAGCAGAAACGCTGGACATTAAAACAATTTTCTGATGGCTCATCTACATTTTCTGTGCTGTTAACTTGAATGTTAGCTTGGTTGGGCAGGATTTCTCTGCTGGTTGAAGAAAGGCTTCTCTCTTTGTGTCTACAGAAATTCCTGAAGTAGCAGACAAACAAGCTACGACCTTTAGACTGATGTTACCAAACCAACAGTTTTTCTGGCTTCCAAAGACTCTTGGTCTAGGGGCAGCCCTGATCTTAGGCCCAGAATTATGTGTGTCTCGTGGCTTTTCTCCTTTCCTTTTCTGACTATTCCAAAATGACTTTGAGGTGGCTTATACAATATATGGGCTTGGCTCAGCAGTAAAGAATCTGCTGGCCATGTAGGAACTGAACGAGACAGTTCAATCCCTGGGTCGGGAAGATCCCCTGGAGTAGGAAATGGCAACCCACTGTACTATTCTTGCCTGGAAATTCCCACGGACAGAAGAACCTGGTGGGCTACAGTCTATGGCGTTGAAAAGAGTCGGACATGACTTAGCAACTAAACAATAATGTAAAAAATATACAACAGGGTGAAAGTAAATAAGCCTGGTGTAAAAAAGCATGCTTGAATTTAAACCCTGACTCTGTCACTTCCTAACACCTTGACCTCGGATGTGCCTTTCCCTCTAAGCTGCAGTTCCCTCATCTGTAAATTGATACCAGGGTCCACTCCTGGTAGGGCTGCTGTGAAGGTTAAGTTCAAGGTGCCTGGGTGGCCTGTGCAGCTGAGGAGAGAGGGTGAGAGACGGGGCTCAGCTCTCGCATGTCCGTGAGGCCCATGGTGGGACTCAGCTTTGTCCTCGGTGAGGAGGAGGATCAGTGTAGGGCTGTGAGCAGAACAGAGAGAGCGGGCCCTGGCCTCACCGGCACTGTGAGACTTGCCTCTGGCTACTGCGTGGAGAGCGGAAGGCGGGGCAGTGCCCGTGAAGAGGCTGTTGTAACAGATCGACTCGTCCGCCTTGGACTGGTGAGGTGGTCAGAGCTGGGATCTGCTTTGGAGGGGAAGCCAACAGGGTTTCCTGAGAGATGGGGATTTGAGAGAAAGGGAGAAGCCAGGGGTGAGATAAGGGGTGGGTGGGCATAAATGGGGCTCACCCTGCCAGGCCCTAGCATAGCCCTGAGACAAGCCTTCTGCCCCTCTGGTCCGGTGCTCATCCTGTTTGCCCCACTGTCCGCTTTCTTATTGAGATGGATTCAACCTCACCTTCTGATGTGTGTGCTAAGTTGCTTCAGTTGTGTCTGACTCTTTGCAACCCTATGGACTGTAGCCTGCCAGGCTCCTCTGTTCATGAGGCTCTCCAGGCAAAAATACTGGAGTGGGTTGCCATTTCCTCCTCCAGGGCATCTTCCCAGTCCAGGAGTTGAACCTGCATCTCTTATGTCTCCTGCATGGGCAGGCTGGGTCGTTACCACTAGTGCCACCTAGCAGGTCCCAAATCGCACCAGATGTGTAAGATGACAGACAGGATACAGCGGTGAAATCTCAGCTGGACTGGAAGAATCCAGCTGACTAATATCTTGAGCTTGCATATTGGCTTTCCATACACTTTAAAGTGCTCTCATGTAGCTTACCATGCTTTTCTTCCCACATTAGAAAAGGCATTAGACTATCCAATTTAACAGAGTTACTACACTCTGGAGAACTGGCGCATCAGGGCCTCCCGGGGGGCCCAGTGGTTGGGAGTCTGCCTGTCAGGGCAGGGCACACGGGTTGGAGCTCTGGTGCAGGAAGACCCCACGTGCTGCAGAGCGGCTGGGCTGGTTCTCCTGAGCCTGAGCTCTAGAGCCTGGACTCTGCAACAAAAGAAGCCGCCTCAGGAGGAAGCCTGTGCACTGCGACTGGAGAGTAACCCCAACTCGCCACAACTAGAGAAAGACCTGGCACATGAAAGTGTGAGTCACTCATGTCTGACTCTCTGCGACCCTGGGATGTGTGGCCCACCAGGCTCCTCTGCCCCTGGAGTTCTCCAGGCAAGAATACTGAAGTGGGTAGCCATCCCTTCTCCAGGGGATCTTCCTGACCCAGGGATTGAACCTAGGTCTTCCACACTGCAGGCAGATTCTTTACTGTCTGAGCCACCAGGGACACCTTAGCTATCGGCAAAGACCCATCAGAGCCAACAAGAAATAAATAAATGAACATTTTTAAAAGTGACACATCCAAGGGCATGTTATCATGTGAGGATCCGTGAAATCACCGTATAAGAATTTTGGGTTCCTATTGAAGACAGTTGTCGGATAAATCCAAGACATTCTGATTTTATGAAAAAATGCTTTTGTAAACTCTGATAATAAAGTTTAAAATGTTTAAATTTAAAACATTTAAAGGCTTCCCTGGCAGCCCAGTGGTTAAGACTCTGTGCTTCCACTGAAGGAGGTATGGGTTCTGTCCCTGGTTGGGAACGAAGATTCCGCATGCCATTTGGTGCAGCCCACCCTCTCCCCACCAAAAAAATTTAAATTTAAATTGCAGTAAATATAATTGTCCCCTCAGCATTTGTCTAATGATTTGGGAGGAAAATATGCTAGATCAGAAACAGAATGGAACCAATGTTTGATATCCTTTTGTAAAACCCTCTATTAAACAGATTTTCTCAGTTAATGGCAGTGAGGGCCCCCAAGACTAAGCATGATTAACCCCGTTTTGCTGTTATAGTCTTGGAATGGTTTGGGCCCTCAAATGGCTTATATTCTATATGCCTGAGTCTTGCACTCCGGGGAATAGTTGTCATAAAAAACAGCCGGGAAGCAGTTTGTGATATCCATTCTGAAGAATATCATGGCAAGGCTATTTCTCTAGGAGCCTTCCAATGTCAGCCCTAAATATGGATGTCAAAACACATTACCCTCCGGGGAGGCCACAGCCATCCCAAGATTGCATGTTTAAATGACTGAAACAGAAAAATACAGCTTTTGGATTGATGACAGGAAGCCAGAAGTTTTCATCTTGGGCAAAGCCGTGTCTCAGGCAATCTGCGGGGGTGGGAGGAGGTGGCTGGCACTTCCCAGGGCCTCTGGGGACCTCGAAGGTAGTGGTGGGCCTAGCCTGAGGCTGGGAATCCATCCAGATTGTCAAAGCCCTGTCTCATCGTTTGTCAAGCAAACAGGCGATGTCACAGTAGATTATGCTGGTGTCAAAGAGAACATCCCCGGCTGAAAATACATCTGAGATTGAAAAATATTTCTCCTCAAAAAATGGAGTGGTTTGGGAAACAGATGTCCTGGAGAGGATTGGCAGGTGGTGTGGATGCAAATTTCCCTCCCTTAGTGACACAGAGGCGGGCGGCCTTCAGTGGTCACAAGACAGGGCTTCCGAAAAGACACCTCTGACGCTGCACCCTGAACAGTCTGGAAACCCCCAGTAAAGGAGGGAGTAGGCCAAGGACAAAATGTGTAAATTAGAGGTCACAAACCAGCTGTTCCTGGATCAAATGTGGCCCACAGATGTGGCTTTTTTGGTTGACTATTAAAGAAAATTATGTATTTACATTCATGAATTAATTAATGTTAGGCTGTGTTTGGGTCTGCGTGTGGGCTTTCTTTAGTTGCAGCCAGCAAGGCTACTCTTCATTGCATTGCCCTGGCTTTTCATTGAGGTGGTTTCTCTTGTTTCGAAGCACGTGCTAGAGTGCAGGCTCTGTAGCTCTGGCGCCAGGGCCTAGTTGCTTGGGGGCATGCGGGATCTTCTCAGACTAGGGATCAAACTCATGTCCCCTGCATTGGCAAGCAGATTCTCACTCACTGGACCACTAGGGAAGTCCCTAAAAGAACTATTTAAATTGCAAATTAAAAGGAAATTGCAAACACAAATCCAAAATGTTGGCTTTTCTGGAAAGATTGGAAGATCTGGTAATTCTGGGCCCGTTTGCCACACAGGAAATGGGCGGAGCTGAGCAGCAGCTGCCTCCTTGTAGATGGAGAATGGACTCTTCAGTTGTTCCTGTTCTTTAAAGTTTCAGTTTATTTAAATTACCTGCCTGACCCTGTTGGCATCCACGTTTGCAGTCCTGATTCAATGTGGGGTCCTGATCCCAAGTTCTTTAAAGCAGTCTGCAGTGCCCCCTTCCTTTGGCAGTTTCTCCCTTCCCACCCCCACGACCATCAAGGCCAATCCCTAGGGTCAACTTTTCATCTCAGCAAGAAAGATTCCTCTCCCCCAACCTCCCTCCACTGCCCATCCCCTGCCCACCTGGGCCTGTGGCTTTATAAATAAGAATAAAGTGTTCTTATGAGTGGGTCAGAGAGTTCCCATTTCTTTCCCTTCCTAGCTGGTTCTGAGTGAGAAGGAACATTTTCAAAATTTCAAAATCTCACGTTTGTTTTGAAACTGCAGATGTGGGAAAAGATCCACCCCCCAACCCAACCCCTGCCACTTTACCCAGTTCTTTCTGCCTATTTTCTTCTTCTAATAGCAAGAAAGGATAGAATTTTAATAATATCTCCCTGGAATGACTTTCTTCATGCATGAATTATTTCTCATTTACAAAGGTTTGGGAGATGCTTTTTTTTCCCCCTTCCTTTTTTTTTTTGCTGTGGAAAATGATGACTGTTTTCATCGCTAGGCACATTAATGTCAGAACTCATGAAGCTGATGGTCAGGCCTGTTTTCCCACGGAGTCCCTCTCCAGCCGCCAGCTCAGCTTGTCGCTTCCCTGAAATAGCGGCTCTTGTCAAGGCGTGTATAGCGATGTCACAGTCATGGTGGCTAATGGCAGGTGACTGCTGTGGTTACACTGCTGGCACAGAATCAAAGCAGATAAAAGGCGGTGGAGGGCCGGCCCTCTCTCTCATTTGATACTCACGAAAACCTTTTATGAGGAGTTATGATTATCGTTTTTACAGATGAAGAAACAGAAGCTCAGAGAAGTTCAGCTACTTTCTCAAGGTCACTCCACCAAGTAAATGCCTAAGCCCGTATTTAAATCTGGCTTTGCCAACCCCCAACACTTTGACCATCTATCTGAGCTGCCATTCCTGAGTTCCCATGGGAAGATGTGACACAGGGGCGTGGTTCACATGAGGGATAGGGGATAACTTCTGAGGTGTGTGGGCCTGAGGTGGTGCCATGGAGAAGCCAGCAGTGACCATCTTTCGGGAGCCATGTGCACCCTTGAGTATCAGTGGGTCTGTGCTCCTGCAGCACCCACAGTCTGCCTGGTCTTTCCTAAATGTCACCCCAGCTAAGCCTTAGGACACCCCTTTGAGAGGAAGGTTGCTTGTGGCCATCTGCCGGGTGCAAACATTATAATCACTATGCTGTGCGTTAGCACTCCAGAATGTTTAATCTTCCAGTTACAACTTTGTGCCCGTCAACAAGAGCTTCCCAGGTCCCCCACTCTGGTAATCACCATGCTCTCTGTTCCCAGGAGTTTGGCTTTTTCAGATTCCACACATAAGTGAAGTCAGACCTAGTTTGTCTCTCTCCATCTCACCTTCTTAGAACTTCATGTACTCACCACATAAACGAAAGCGAGCATGAGTAGGTAATGTGATGGAGGGCTTAGCTAACGCAATGGTGGTGATCACGTTGCAATAGGTAGATGTACCAAGCCAACATGCTGTACACCTTAAACTTACACAATGTTATATGTCAATTATACCGTAATTGAAATAATCATTGAAAAAAATAGTTTTTAAAAAAATGTAAAAATTGAAACTTACAGTTTTTGTGACTTGCCAAAGGACTGAATAGCCTAGCAAGGGAATTTGAGTTCAGGCTCACCTGGCTCCAAGAACCACTGTCCTTTTCTTTCTCTTTACTGAGAACCTCTATGAGCAGCTGTCCCAAAGTGAGCATTCATGTCACTGGAGGTACATGAAAAGGTTTCAGGTATTCATGGACAAACATTCTTGATTTTAGAGTGTGCATTTATTATAATCTGTGTTAGAAAATAATTTTTATAAAGATACCAAACCTACAATTTTATGATTATTATAGCTTAAGCCAAGGTCAAAATTTACTTACGTGAAATAAGTGAGTTGATTAAGAAATTAAGTAGATAACAGGAGAGGTGGTATTCAGAGATGGCCAGAATTGTCAAGATGGCTAACAGATGCCTGAAACATGCAAACACAGAATAATCATCCCATGATATTAGAGAATGGGATTTCCTGCACAAATGCCTCCATAGTAAGGGGTGCCTCCATGCCTGGGTGTCTCCCAGCTCTCTTGTAATTACCCTTTCTCTGATAACTGTCCCCTCCTCACCTCAAGCATTTTACAACGAGAGAAGCCATGTTCCTAAAGCATGGTGACAACCCACAGGCCAGAGCTGGTGGTTGGTCCACAGTGGCCAGTGCTAGCTGGGCCAGTAAATCGCTTCCCCACAAACATGAGCTGGAGCCAGAGATGGCTGGCTTAGCTGGAGTGCTCTGTTGGAAGAAGGACATATGAATTTGGAGCTGTTTGTAACCACCATTCTGCCTTATAAACAAGAAAGCAGAGGTGGCCACTCTGCTGGATGAGAAAAGAGAAGAGTAGGCATGAGGAGAGAAGCAGAGATGAGATGCAGAGAGGCCCTTAGACCCTACTGGACTCCAGCCCCTGGCTCTGAGCTGCCCTCAAAACCCAGTGGCCTCTAGAAGGCACTTTTGTGTTCTTCCCATTATTTCTCCTTGCCAATGTCAGCTCCAGTGAGGATCAATAATTGCACCTGGAAGAGTTGGGACCTGCACAGGTGCCCCAATATTTGTGTGCTTGCTAAGCACTTACCTTTCTCAGTGCCCCTTCCTCACCTTCATGCCCTCCCTGGGTGCCAGGAAAGGCAGTGGGGCACATGCTCCATCTCCCAGTGTGACCCCTTCAAGATGAGACAGGTCCATCTTCTCAACATGGCAATTAGGATNTTCCTCACCTTCATGCCCTCCCTGGGTGCCAGGAAAGGCAGTGGGGCACATGCTCCATCTCCCAGTGTGAACCCTTCAAGATGAGACAGGTCCATCTTCTCAACATGGCAATTAGGATCAGTCAGCACAGGCCCATCTGGAGGCCTGGCGATCTCCACATGCACCTGTCATGAGGTCAGGAGGTGTGGAGGTCTCTGCTCCTCTGGGTGTGAAGAAGGCCAGCCTCTGTAATGAGAGGAGGCAGGTCATTAGACTGCTCACAGAAGCTTTTATTTGCATAGAAAATGGTCCTGCCACTAAGCCCCTGATTGCTCAGACTTGCTCTCTTGGGTTCTCTTCCTCAGGAAAGCATTTCTAGCAGAGGTGCAGGATATTTCTCCAGGGAGTGAGAAACCCAATCTTACAGCATTTCTGCAGCATAGACTTTCTCTTGCCTAAAAGATGCTGTACATAATGCAGCTGGGCCTTAAGCTGGTCAACCTCAGTGGTTCAATTCCATCCCCAGTTCTTTCCACATAAACCCTCCTTTCTGGTCCAGCTGATTTTTCAGTAAGCTCTGGAGTTGACACACCTATGGAGTTCCTGGGCCTCCTTCTCTGGAATCTCCCATCACCCTGGGAGCAGATCCCTGCATCTTAGAAGCCCCCTTTCCAAACCACTGCTCAGTGGATCTGGAACAGATCTGGGGAATCTCACAGAGGCTGTAGCTGGTTGCAGAGCTAGACTAGAGGGTCTATGGACTTGGAGGGCTATAGAGAGAGTTGGGATTTCCAGCCTGGACCATATGCAAGTGTAATAAATGAAGCTGGTCCAAGAGAAGTCAGACATGGAGAGAGCAACAGAGAAAATATGCCATTGGTGCAAGATTTTGCTAGCATTCTAGGTCTTGTTCCTGTTCGTCTTGACAGCCAGGCATGTTTGCTTAACTTGAATTTCAGGAAATAATCTTATAATAAGTCTACTTTTGATTAAGATATAATTTACAAGTAGCAAATTGTTCATATGTTGAGTGGTTTGCTATTGGTAGATAGTTATTGGTGCATAACTATACATTTCCCCAAATGATTATTTCATTGTCTCATTTGTTCGTGTTGCCTCTACCTCAGAGGTGTCCTCCCTGCTTCCCTCTGCTCACTCGAGTCCTCCTGATTCTCCATGAAGCCTCCCGTGTAGCTTGGAAAGGGCTCTGTGCTTTGAGCCTGTCTTAGTATGTCTGGGCTGCTATAACAGAAACACCATAGACTATATCACTTAAACAACAGAAACTTATTCCTCACAGTTCTGAAACTTAGAAAGACTGAGATACAGGTGCCGATCAATTTTATTCCTAGGAAGAACTCTCCTTCTGGTTTAGGGGTGGCTGCCTTCTTGCCATGTGAGGTCATCTCTCTAATGTCATAGGGGCTTCACCTTTATGACCTAATTATGCCTCCAAGTCCTCACCTCCAAATGCCATAACATTGGGGATTTGGATGCAATATATGAATTTGGGGTGAGGGGCACACAAATATTCAGTTCATAGCAAGCCTTAGGACTTGAATCCACACTGAAGTACTCCAGTTTACAGTCTTTTTTTTTTTTTTACCATCCTGTGCAGCATGTGGGCAGAGAAGGCAATGGCAGTCCACTCCAGTACTCTTGCCTGGAAAATCCCATGGGCAGAGAAGCCTGGTAGGCTGCAGTCCATGGGGTCGTGAAGAGTCGGGCACAACTGAGCGACTTCACTTTCACTTTTCACTCTCATGCATTGCAGAAGGAAATGGCAACACACTCCAGTGTTCTTGCCTGGAGAATCCCAGGGACAGGGGAGCCTGGTGGGCTGCCTTCTGTGGGGTCGCACAGAGTCAGACACGACTGAAGCGACTTAGCAGCAGCAGCAGCAGCAGCAGCAGCAGCATGTAGAATCTTAGTTCATTGATCAGGGATTAAACCCATGCCCACTGCAGTGGAAGCAAGGAGTCTTAATCACTGCACCATTAGGGAAGTCCCTATAGTTGGCAGTCTTGATGGGAACCGCATCATTGGGCCAGGCTTGTGTCAGGCACCAGGGACACAGAGACAAACCTTCCCTCCAGGTGCTCACAGCAGAGGAGACAGACCATCAACAGCCATAATTCTATGTGACAAGTGCTAAAATGAGAAACTTTCCTTCTGTTTGGGGAGGCGAGGCATCCTCAGGGAAAGAAGGAAAACAAGTTGACATTGAAATTGAAGGAGGAATGAAGTTTTGTCAGATGCACAAGGGGAGCAGGGCCTTCCACATTCTTAAACTGTAGTTAAGAAAAAATTATTCCGACACTTCTTAAAACAATAAGCACGACTTTACTTAAGACTGTTGGAGAGTCTTAAGCAACAGGGAGAGACCAGGGTTAACTCTGCTTACAGCAAAGTCAAGTGGGGACTTAGAACCAAGGAGCAGGGTGAGGGGGGCCAGCAGATGGGAAATTGCTAAAAGGAGGCACCAAGAGTAGAGAGACTCATTCTAACTGACCCAACAAAGTTCTTGATGAAACAGGGTCAAGACTTAGACATCAGAGATGGGGGAATGAAGAATTTGATCAGATATCAAGGGTAGAA
Organism: Oreotragus oreotragus; assembly: GCA_006410675.1. NCBI lineage: Eukaryota > Metazoa > Chordata > Mammalia > Artiodactyla > Bovidae > Oreotragus > Oreotragus oreotragus. The sequence continues at coordinate 766,082 of SJYX01002168.1, read as the reverse complement.
GATGAGCTAGAAGAATCCTTTGCTTAGACTGGTCTAGGGAGGCCAAAGACAGGATGAGGGCTCAGAGGAGCCTGTCTCAAGTTCGGTCAAGGAGAGTCTTTGTTGTAGCCCAAGGCCTGCAACATTATCTAATTATTATGTGTGAGACTGACTTCTCTTCTGACCTGTCACCATCAATGGTCTGGGTGAAGGAACATGGACTCTCTGATATGAGGACATGTCTCTTCTCCTCACATCCCCTACTCCTGACTTCACTATCTTCCTGGTTGCAACTACTTGCTTTCTAGTTTTCTTTCAGAGATCTAGAAATCTCAGCATCTGGAAATCTCTGTCTCTTTGTCTCTCTCTCACACACCCATACACACACACTGGTAATGAAACCATCTTGGAAGTGTGCTGAGATGTAGAGAAGGAAGGGGGGTAACTCCACTTCCTACAGATTCCTAAAGGAGTTGGGAATTGAAGCTAACAGGCATGGAGGCAGCAGACACAGGCTGGTGAGTAAAGGAACCCATATGTAGGAACGGCCCTGCTTTAGGGTCAAGGTGTTAAGGCAAAGTCAGGCTTCTCTAACTCTGCAGAAAAGAGGAAACAGGCCTCATTTATTCCCGAGGCACTGTAGACTGGGCTCCATCCCTAGCTCAGCCATCTCTATGGCACCTCAGTGCTTTGCACAGACTGGTGTCTCAGTCAGCATCTGTCAGATCAAGTGAAATGTAATTAGAAGCCACTGCTTAGTTACCCCAGTCACAAATGATGGCATGATTTACTGCCAGTACCCAACGCAAATTGAGTGATGGACCAAAAATACATTGTAGGTATTAAAAGGAATTCAGAACAGCCTGCCCTTCTTTTTAAATATCTTTCCTCCTGTTCTTTTTTCTTGCCAAGAGATTTGAAATAATGAGTGCTAGTAGGTGATACATGAGTACCCTTTATTTCTTGCAGCAATGAGAAATGTAAGGAGCTTGGCTGAAGAATCTCATTTACTGTCATCTACCCTTGGTGGACATGCGAATTGGTCCAGCCTTCAGGGAGGAGACTGACAATATCTATCAAAATTGTATAGCACCTTTCCTTCCATCCAGCAGTTCTAAGTATTCTCTTCTGATTGTTTGCACAGCAAACCACCTGAGAACTTAGTGACTTGAGACAACCACTTATTATTACTGCTTATGGTTGTCCAAGTTGACCAGGAGAAGCTCAGTTGGAGTTTCTCATGTGACTGCAGGCTTCCCTGGTTTCTCAGAGGGTAAAGAATCTGCCTGCCACACAGGAGAGCTGGGTTGAATCCTTGAGTCTGGAAGATTCCCTGGAGAAGGGAATGGCAACCCACTCCAGTAATCTTGCCTGGAGAATTCCATGGACAGAGGAGCCTGGCAGGCTACAGCCCGTGGGTTCACAAAGAGTTGGACACAACTGAGCACCAAACACACACACATACATGTGATTGCAGCCGGACTGAGACAGGGCTGCACTCCCCTGAAGGCTCAGTTGGACATCCAGGACAGTGTCCCTGTGACTGGGAACTGAGTGCTCTATTGGGGCTGTTACCTGGATTACATCAAGGGGTCTCCTCATGTGAATTGGCTTTTCACAGCATGGTGGCTGGATCTCAAGAGGGAATGTGTCATGAGTAAGTGTTCCAAAGGCAATGAATGGAAAAGTCCAAGCCAGTTGAGGGCAATGCTCAGAACTGGCCCAGAGTCACTTTTGCCAGATTCTGCTGGTCACAGCAGTTGCTGGGTCCACCCTGTCACCAAGGGCCCATACATCCCCCACTCCCATAATATATTCTTTGAAATGTTTCCCCATAATCCTCCTTGTTGTTTTATAAAATATTGGAACTCTTTTACATTCTAAGTTCACTGAGTTAGGGTTCTTGGACTCTGAGCAATAGAGCCTGGATGCAAGCAGCAGAGACCTCACTGGATGAAGAATGGCTAAGGAACCGGGTTTGGAGTGGGAAGGAGGGCTGAGTGGTCTGACCTGGGTTCTGCTGCCAGAGAATGAACTCTGTGATTGATTCCACTCTTGCTCTTCAGCTCAGGAGACAATATTCCAGGAGAGAGACGCTGGTTGGCCAAGCCTTCGTCAGGAGCCAAACCCTGGTCTTTGCAGAATAGAGGAGAAGATTCTAGAGATCTGGAAGCTCTCAGCTTCCAGGTGGAGGGCAGGTGCTGAGATTTCCATTCCAACATGACTTAACCCAGTGTGGGAGGCAATAGCCTTAAAGGAACAACAGATGCTGGACTAGCAGGCAGTGATGGACATCCTTCCACGGCGTTTACTAATGCCTCCTCCTGATGTTGCACACAACCAGATATGAATCTGGGCTGTAGTCCAAGGAGGGTGGACTTTGGAGCCAGACATGGACAATCACTTAATGTTTCCTGGACTTAGTTTCCTGATCTGTAAAATAGAGGTTGTTGTTCAATCACTCAGTCATGTCTGACTCTAGGCGACACCATGGACTGTAACCTGCCAGTCTCCTCTTTCCATGAGATTTCCCAGACAAGAATACTGGAGCTGGTTGCCAGTTCCTTCTCCAGAGGATCTTCTTGACGCAGGGATCAAATCTGCATCTCTTGCATTGGCAAGTGGATTCTTTTCCACTGAGCCACCAGGAAACCCAAAATGGAGGTACCTGGTGCCTAATTTTCAGGATACTTGTGAAGATTCGAGATGAGCCTGTATGACGTGTTCTGTGCGGTCACTGGCCCCCAGTAGACCCTTAAGTGGCAGCTATTGCGTCTTTCTTCAAGATGGAGCAGCCACAGACCTGCTCCTCTGCCTCCCACCAGCCCCATGGGAGCTCCCTACTTCCTCCGTGACTGGGGATGAACTCACTGGCTATCCAGATGACTGTGCGAACTGGATGAGAACTGTGGGAACTCAGAACACCCTGGGAAGGGAGCACACTGACAGAGAGCCCCCTGCCCACCCCAGGAGAGAAGCAGTTCTGTACACATAGTTCTGGAAGGCGTGGCTCAAGCCTCGCATCCACATGACAGCCTGTTTGAGCGCAGATGCTCTCTCAGCTGCAGCTCCTTCCTAGGAAGCCAGGCACACTGTGTGCTATTTAAAGCTGTGATTCCACGGACAGTTACATCCCTCCTCTTTCATTCCTGGGCTTTTCTGTTCTTTAAACAGACCTTTGTTCGCCGTATTTTTCTGTCCCTCTAAGAGAAATGGGATGAGTTCATGACTTCTGTCACCCTCAGAATTGCCTGGCTTTGAGATTGTATTCAGAATCCTTTAATGGTGCTTTGATGTCAGGTGCAAAATGAAGCCTTTCCCAAGTCTTTGTAACATGCTTGAAGGGACAAAGTGGTCTTGTCATAGGCCGCTGTGACACTCTCAGAGCTTTGCCACATTTCATCTTGCAACAAATGGACTCTTCATTAGGTGTGCACATTGCATCCACCTGGGAATTCACTGTCTTAGATTGAGAGCAAGATTTTATTTCAGCTGCAAATAATTACTCTGTTTCTCGTCTTGACCCTAAGATAAAAGATTATCAACAAATTCAAATTCTTCTGTCTTCTTCTGCTGGATTAGAATGCAAGAAATAGGTTGGATGAAGCCAGCTTTCTTTCAAACAGCTTGGCTTGGACTCAAATGTCAAGACCAAGGTTATTAGTATTTGGCAGGGAGTGCAACGTGGGGCTTCTGGCATTCATATCCATGGAAATCACAAATGACAGCAGATTCCAATTCTATTGCTCCTGGCATCACTCCCTGCAAAGCTCAGGTGAGGACCCCATGACCTCCACATGAAGTCATCCTTAATATGCTCCTTTCCTATGCTGGTTTTTCCCTCCCACTCTGACCATTATGTCTGTCTGTTGTTTTATTTTTTACAGGTTTCTCTTGGCCATTACATGTTTGAGGGAACTCAGGTTTAGCCCAGTCTTTTCTGTTCTCATTCTTTAATCTCTTCTTCGGCTTTGTTCTGTGCCCACATCTTCAATTCCCCAGGACTCCAGTTGCAAGAGCCTAAACCTAGCCTCTAAATCTCAACCCCAATACCCCGCTGCCTCCCTGACATTTCCATGTGGATGTGTTAGAGGCTCCTCACACTTGGCCTGCTCAAGTCCAAACTCAGTATTTCCCCTCAGAGGCTTGTTTTCTTCTGAGATTTTCATCTCCACAGATGGTGGCCCCATCTATCAACCTCCAAATAAAACCTCAGGTGTCTTCTTCACCCTGTCTTCCTCCTACTCTCTCCTATCACTTTGTCATTAATCAGTGCAACCCTGTCTCTTGAGGATCTCCGACTGCTCCAGCCTTTGGCACCCTGACGCAGCCCGGCCCACGTCATCTTCTGGCTGAGATTACTGTGCACTGCCCCAGTCTGTGTCTCATGTAGTAAGGTTTCCAAAATATACATTGAACTGTGTACCCTCTGCCTAAAATCCTTCAGGGTTTTCCAATTGATTATAAGACCCCAAACCCTGATCATGTCGACAAGACCATTCTTGTCCGACCCTCTCCAGACTTCCCTCCCTCCCTCGTTGCCTTCCCTCTGCCTGTGGCTGTCTTTGTGACAGTCACAGCAAGACTTCCTCACAGGCTGTTTCCCTACATTCCGCACCCCTCCCCTGAACTTCAGACAATGTTTACTCTGGCTCAGATTTCTGCTCAATTATCAGTGCCTCAGGGAAGGCTTTCCCTTATCTCCCAGACAGGTCAGGTCTTTCTCCTGATTGCTCTCGGAGCACCCTGTGACTCTCACTCACAGCACTTGTGAGAATGGATCTGTGGGATTCTCTGACTACTTGACCCTATTCCATGACAGCCAGGGCTGTATCTCTTTTCACTCATCATTATGTTGCAGCCCCGAGTACAGTGACCACACACATAGTAAGTGCTCACTAAGTATTTTTTAATGAATAAATAACCGGGGAAATTCATGCCATTCAAGAATTAGACCAGATAAGCCTCCATGGAACCTCAGATATTGGACAGAAGAAGAAAAAGGACAACTGACTGAAAGTCTGGCTTGGGGCTGGGGGATGCTCTGGTCTCTGCTTTTATCATGAAATTCTCTGCTGTACCTCCGGGGTCAGGCTCTGCCTAGTGGCGTTTCCTTAGCTGTACAAGCAGGGTTTGTGATGGGAAGGAATATTCTAGCCACATAGAGTTCTGGCTGAAGGACTGCTCTGTTAGTTGCTTGATGTCTAGTTCTGCTGTGTCCTGTTCATGTGCTCACTGAATTAGAACTCAGCCCGGCAGGAGGGCCAGGACAAATCAACATCAACTGTGAGTGTTGAAGTGCAGGGCAAGAGACCAGGTTTGGAGTCAGCTCTTCTAATTCCCAGGTGTGGGACCCCCAAAACATTTTTTCAACCCCTCTGAACCCAAGTGTTTTAATCTGTAAAGTGAGAATCAGAAAATCAAGATGGGTTTGAGGATTCAAGGAGATAATATGAGTGGGGTGGATGCTGTGCACAGTGAGCAAAGGTTTGCTGTGGTTACAAGGACTGACTGGGGCTGTGTAGATTCTGGGAAGTGGGGAAAGAGGTGGTAGGGGGTTGGAATTGCATAGGAAGGGACCTGGCCTGGGCTTTGGAATACGGGGAGAGTCCCGAGTTTCGGCACACTAAGTGTTTAGGGTTTCCTAGGTGGCTCAGTGGAGAAGGCAAAGGCACCCCACTCCAGTACTCTTGCCTGGAAAATCCCATGGACGGAGGAGCCTGGTATTGACATTGGGTTTGTTAGATATTTTTATAATGCAAACAAAACTAAATTGCTTGGGCTCTGAGCTAAGTATTTCAGCCCTTGATTTTACAAGCAAAAGGGAAGAAAGCACACAGGCATTGGTGTCCAGCTATGTCAAGATAACATGGTATCACTAACGTCTGTCAACCTCAGTTTTCATATCTTTAAAATGGACTTAAACTGCCACCTAGCAATGATAAATAGCTTGTATGTGTCAGGTGCTTAAGTGTGTTAAGTAATTAAGATAGCACACTATGTGCTTTACCTGAATCTGATACGGTGGCTCAGTGGTAAAGAATCCACCTGCAGTGCAGGAGACGTAGGAGACAGGGTTCAACCCCTGGGTTGAGAAGAACCCCTGGAAGAGGAAATGGCAACCCACTCCAGTATTCTTGCCTGGAGAATCGCGTGGAAAAGGAGTCTGCCTGCAGTCGGTGGGTTGCAGAGTCAGACACCACTGAGTGAATAGTTCGATATTCATGACAGCCCATTTAGGTAAGACTGTTACCATCCCCATCTTCCCTGGGGGAACGGAGAGGTTCAGTAAATCAGCCAGTCAGGCTCCAGGGCTCAGTCTCTGACCCAGAAAGCTGGATTGTCCTTATAGCCACCTCACAGGGTTGCACCAGGAGCGTGTGGGGTAGTGTACAGAAAATACCACGTAGGCCACTGGCTGGTCTGTACTAAGCACTCAACGCATGGCTGTGATCTCTCACGTTTGATTATATTTAGCCCAGTAATCTATCGCACTTTCCTTGTTTGTTTCAGGTGTTTCTGTTTCCATCCAATAACAATAGTACTAAATTTCCTAAAGAAGGGCATTGCAATGCTTCTCTTGTAGCTCTCACAGTATACCTAGAAGTTCTCAATAGAAATGCCTTAAAATGAACCGAATAAATGCCTACTGATTGAATAAATGAGGATTCAATATTTTAAAAAAGTAGATGTAGAGAATGACTGATTGGCATTTATGTTTTCTTTTTTTATTCTGCAAAATCCTAAAATAAAAGATTTGAGTATGATTGTAAAAATATGAAAGCTTCAACATAATAAAAGAAAAAAGAGAAAATTGGAATGAGGGGAAATCAAATTAAACCAGGATGTTTATTTCTTCATCATTTTTGAATAGAAATTTGTCAGCAAATACCCAAGATGAAACTCAGAAAAATTTCCAAGAACCAAAGATGATTCCTGTAGAGTGTTCCTTAGACTCTGATGAGACACAGTGCAAATCTCAAAGGGAGAAAGAGGCATAGTTAGATAACTATGGAATCTGGAACTCTGGTCTGGCTCTGTTTTCCTGAGACCAATGCACTCAGACCTCTCTTTATAAAGAGAGTTTTCTCAAAGGTAGAATTATGTCCCACTGCCTTGCTTATATCATCCCATCAAACCTCCCTCATTTCTTTTTTTAAAATTTATAAATACTCACAGTGTTTATTTTTGCTGTATGGCAAAGTGATTTAGTTATTTATATGTACCTATATCTATATATGCATGCTAAGTTGCTTAAGAAATGTCGGACTCTTTGCAATCCTCTGGACTTTAGCCCACCAGGCTCCTCTGTCCATGGGATTCTCCACGCAGGAATACTGAAGTGAGTTACCACACCCTCCTCCAGGGGATATTCCCAACCCAGGGGTTGAAAGTGTGTCTCCTCATTGGTAGCTGGATTCTTTACCACTAGCACCACCAGGGAAGCCCATGTATATACGTGTGTGTGTGTGTGTGTGTGTGTGTGTGT
>SJYX01002168.1:735994-757826 GCA_006410675.1 Oreotragus oreotragus | reverse complement strand
GAAGAGGGTTGAGCGCCAAAGAATTGATGCTTTTGAAGTGTGGTGTTGGAGAAGACTCTTGAGAGTCCCTTGGACTGCAAGGAGATCCAACCAGTCCATTCTGAAGGAGATCAACCCTGGGATTTCTCTGGAAGGAATGATGCTAAAGCTGAAACTCCAGTATTTTGGCCACCTCATGCGAAGAGTTGACTCATTGGAAAAGACTTTGATGCTGGGAGGGATTGGGGGCAGGAGGAGAAGGGGATGACCGAGGATGAGGTGGTTGGATGGCATCACTGACTCGATGGACGTGAGTCTGAGTGAACTTCGGGAGTTGGTGATGGACAGGGAGGCCTGGTGTGCTGCGAGTCATGGGGTCACAATGAGTCGGACACGACTGAGCGACTGAACTGAACTGATATGTGATATCATATGGTATTTGTCTCGGTTTAGATAGTCATTTCAAATACTGGTGCTTTAAGAAAATATTTAGGAAGGTATTCGATATAATTGAGCCTCATCTTCAAATTACTCCAATGAGTGATACCTCCCAAACAGCCAAGCATTTCTAGAAAATATCCAGATTTATGATGAAAAAAAGATGTTTCTGCCCTCTTCTATTATTGTTGTTGTTCACTTGATAAATTGTTGTGACACCATGAGCTGCAGCACATCAGCCTTCCTGTCCTTCACTATCTCCCAGAGTTACTCTAACTCACATCCATTGAGTCAATGCTGCCATCCAATCATCTCATCCTCTGTCACACCCTTCTCCTCCTGCCTTCAATCTTTCCCAATATCAGTGTCTTTTCTAATGAATCAACTCTGTACAAAAGGTGGCCAGAGCCCTGGAGCTTCAGCATCAGTCCTTCCAGTGAATATTCAGGGTTGATTTCCTTTAGGATTGAATCGTTTGATCTCCTTGCAGCCCAAGGGACTCTCAAGGGTTTTCTCTAGCACCACAATTAAAAGCATCAGTTTTTTGGAACTCAGCCTTTTCTATGGTCCAGCTGTCACTTCTATATGTGACTACTGGAAAAACCATAGCTTTGACTACATGGACCTCTGTCAGCAAAGTGATGTCTTTGCTTATTAATACACTGTCTAGGTTTGTCACAACTTTCCTTCCAAAAAGCAAGTGTCTTTTAATTTCCTGGCTGTAGTCAAAGTACACAGTGATTTGGAGCCCAGGAAAGAAAGTCTGTCACTTCTTCTACTTTCTCCCTCTCTATTTCCCATGAAGTGATGGGACCAGATGCCATAATCTTAGTTTTTTGAATGTTGAGTTTTAAACCAGCTTCTTCACTCTCCTATTTCACTCTCATCAAGAGGCCTGTTCACTGTCTGCCATTAGAGTGATGTCAACTGCATATCCGAGGTTGTTGATATCTCCTAGAAATCTTGATTCCAGCTTGTGACTCATCCAGCCTGGCTTTTCTCATGATGTGCTCTGCATAGACGTTAAATAAGCAGGGTGACAATATACAGCCTTAAGGTACTCCTTCCCCAATTTTGAACCAGTCCATTTATCCACATCTGGTTCTAACTGTTTCTTCTAGACCCACATACAGGTTTCTCAGGAGACAGGTCAGGTGGTCTGGTATTCCCATCTCTTTAAGTATTTTCCAGTTAGTTATGATTCACATAGTAAAAAGGCTTTAGCATAGTCAGTGAAGCAGAAATAGATATTTTTCTGAAACTCTTTTGTTTTTTCTGTGATCCAGTGGATGCTGGCAATTTGCGCTCTGGTTTCTCTGCCCTTTCTAAATCCAGGTTGTACATGTGAAAGTTCTCCATTCACATACTGTTGAAGCCTGTTTTGAAGGATTTTGAGCATTAACTTGTTAGCATATGAAATGAATACAATTGTATAGTAGTTTGAACATTCTTTGGCATTGCCCTTCTTTGCGATTAGAAAGAAAACACATTCTTCAGTCCTAGAGCCACTGCTGAGTTTTCCAAATTAGCTGGCATGTTGAGTGCAGCACTTTAGCAACAGCATCTTTTAGGATTTGAAATTGCTCAGCTGGAATATCACCACATCTACTAGCTTTCTTCATAGTAATTCTTCCTAATGCCCTCTTGACTTCACGCTCCAGGATGTCTGGCTCTAGATGAGTGACCACACCATCATGGTTATCTGGGTCATTAAGATCTTCTGTGTATTCTTGCCACTCTTCTTAATCCCTTCTGTTTCTGTTAGGGCCTTACAGTTACTGTCCTTTATTGTGCCCATCTTGGCATGAAATATTCTGTTGTTATATACAATTTTCTTGAAGAGATATGTAGTCTTTCTCATTCTGTTATTTTCCCCTATTTCTTTGCATTGCTCACTTAGGAAGGCTTTCTTATCTCTCTTTGCTGTTCTCTGGAACTCTGCATTCAGTTGGGTGTGTGTCTTTCTCTTTCTCCTTTGCCTTTCACTTGTGTTCTTTTCTCAGCTATTCATAAGGATCTTCATACAACCATTATGCCTTGTTGCATTTCTTTTTCCTGGGCATGATTTTGGTCACCACTTCCTGTACAATGTTCTGAACCTCTGTCCACAGTTCTTCAGGCACTCTCTCTAATCTAATCCCTTGAATCTATTTATCTCTTCCATTGTATGATTGTAAGGGATTTGATTTAGGTTATACCTGAATGTCCCAGTGTTCAATCTGGGTTCAGTCCCTGAGTTGGCAAGATCTCCTGGAGAAGGGAATGGCTACTATTTCAGTTCTTCAATTTAAATCTGGATTTTGCAATAAGGAGATAATGATCTGAGCCACAATCAGCTCCAGGTCTTGTTTTTGCTGACTCTTTGGAGTTTCTCCATCTTTAGCTGCAAAGAATGTAATCATCTGATTTCGGTATTAACCATCTGGTGATGTGCATGTGTAGAGTAGTCTTGTGTTGTTGGAAGAGGTTATTTGGTATGACTAGTGTGTTCTCTTGGCATGAGTCTGTTAGCCTTTGTCTTGCTTCATTTTGTACTCCAAAGCCAAATTTGCCTGTTACTCCAGGTATCTCTTGACTTCTACTTTTGCATGCCAATCCCTTATGATGAAAAGCTATTTGTGTGTGTGTGTGTGTGTGTGTGTGTGTGTGTGTTAGTTCTAGAAGATCTTGTAGGTCTTCATAGCACCATTCAACTTGAGCATCTTTGGCATTGGTAGTTGGGGCATAGACTCGGATTACTATGACCTAGACAGCATATTAAAAGGCAGAGACATCATTTTGTCCACAAATGTCCCTATAGTCAAAACTATGGTTTTTCCAGTAGTTATGTACAGATGTGAGAGTTGGACCATAAAGAAGGTTTATGAAGAAGAATTGATGCTTTTGAACTGTGGTGCTCGAGGACTCTTGAGAGTCCGTTGGACTGCAAGGAGATCAAACCAGTCAATCCCAAAGGAAATTAGCCCTGAAATATTCATTGGAAGGACTGATGCTGAAGCTGAAGCTCCAGTACTTTGGTCACCTGATGTGAAGAGTCAGCTCATTGGAAAAGACCCTGATGCTAGAAAAGGTTGAAGGCAGGAGAAGGAGATGACAGAGGAGGATACTATTAGATGGCATCACCGAGTCAAGGGACATGAGTTTGAGCAAACTCTGGGAGATGGTGAAGGACAGGGAAGCCTGGCATGCTGAAGCTCATGGGATTGCAAAGAGTTGGACATGACTGAGTAACTGAACAACAACTATGGTATTCAATTGTTTGCCTTGGAAATGAACTGAGATCATTCTGTCATTTTTGAGATTGTAACCAAGAACTACATTTCAGACTCTTTTGCTGACTATGAGGGCTTCTCCATTTCTTCTAAGGGATTCTGTGCACAGTAATAGGTATAATGTCATCTGAATTAAACGGAGTCTTCCATTATGATTCTGATCAGATAGTAAAGAATCCACCTGCAATGCTGGAGACCTGGGTTCAGTCCCTGGGTTGGGAAGATCTCCTGGAGAAGGAAATAGCTACCCACTCCAGTATTCTTGCCTGGAGAATCCCATGGACAGAGGAGACTGGTGGGCTTCAATCCACGGTATGGCAAAGAGTCGGACACAACTGAGCGACTTTTACACACATTATGATCACCCCAAAACAAGGTAATATGAACTAGAAACATGGCTATATTTTAGACAATAGCACAAGACTTCTGTAACCCGTGTATAAGCAGAACGTGTGGAAGGAAGGTCAACCAGGGTGCCTGAAGGAAGTCTCAGGAATCTGAGGCACCAGCTACCAGTGAGTGTGAGCAAAGGCAGCAGCAGAGGATGAGGAGTTATGTGAAGGGCTGTGGAAGGGACAGGCAGAGTCTCCAGATTCCCACTGCTATTGCTAAGAAGCAGACAGTAACATTCCCCAGAAACTGAATAGAGAGCCTCCAGATACAGGGACACTGGGCAGAGGAGGGAAGGTGTGCCAGACCAGACCTGGGGGATTGGGTGCAGGGCTGAACCTTGAACAGGGAGCTCACTAGCCCCTTGGCTGGGTGAAATCATGCCATTGATGGTGCCCTAACTTACTCAGCAGTGAGTCAAAATTTTTGAGGTTGTAATGCTGAATCACACAGATTTATTCAAATGTAATGATATAATCACTTTAAAAGTTTGCGTTGAAGAGAGGTAGGGTGTGAGAGAGGCATCTATTTACTTGAATAGGAAATTGTATTCAATATGGAAATATTTGGAAAAGGTGGTAAATAAAAGGCACATAGCTAAAATGGTTAAAAGTGGTTGCCTCTAGGAATGGAGTTACAGGAGGGTGTGTTATATATGTGGGGGCTGCTGTTTTTTCCTTTTAAGCTTTTAAGCACTAATTGACTTTTTAATGATGTGAGTGTATTTCTTTGATGAATTAAAATTAAAGAGAAGCAGGGAAAGCTTGCTCAGGCGCTTACTTGTCTACTACTTAATTCATGTATATTATGAGTTGGAGTTCCATAAATGGATTTTGTTCAAGCTGGCCACTCATGGAGATTGCATGTCATAAACAAGAATTAATAATACTGGGAAATAATTGATCTTTAGCCAAAGATAGAGCACTGATTCCTAAGAAAAGAGTCTGGGTTTCAGCTTAAAGAGTTAGGATCTCTACTGTGGGCTTCATTCTGGTCAAAATTCTAAGAGAAACCTTGTACTACACTCTCTGTGATTCAATCACCATACTGTTGGTGAGAGTCTAACTAACCATCATTCCAACTAGGAAAATGCTTGTACTTGCTCTCTGTTGCCATAGAAACGGTGCAGCTCAAGTCTCTCTGTTGCTTTGGTAACCCACCCCCATTTCCTCACATCACTACCGCTGGGGTATTTTGCTGCCAAGATAATGGTCTCTATTGTAGAATGAATGTTAATGGGGTGGCAATCTACCCCAGCCTAACCCAGCCTCCTCCTCAGCTTCACCTTTGAAGACCTTGTCTAATAACATCTCAATGAGATGATGATAGACATTCAAATCAGATGGAGAGGGACTTCAAATCAGATGGAGAGGTTTCAGTGGTGGGGGTCCCTCATTATAGGGAAACAAGTGGTCAGCTCCAAATCTTTAAAAGGGAGAGAACCTCTGTTTGAGGGTTCAGCTGTGTGTCAGGCCCTGAAGCAAGTCTTCTCGATCAATAATGGATAATGATAATAAATGAAGCTTGCCAGGTGATGAATATATGCTAGGCACTGGGTTAAGTACTCCATGCCCATTGAATTCAGGCCCTATTTTACAGAAGAAGAAAAAGGTAAGTAACCTCTTTTTTAAAATTTAACTTTATTTATTTTAATTGGAGGCTAATTACTTTACAATATTGTATTGGTTTTGCCATACATCAACATGAATCCACCATGGGTGTACATGTGTTCCCCATCCTGAACCCCCCTCCCACCTCCCTCCCCGTACCATCCCTCTGGTTCATCCCAGTTCATCGCAGCCCTATTTATAATAGCCAGAACATGGAAGCAACCTAGATGTCCATCAGCAGATGAATGAATAAGAAAGCTGTGGCGCATATACACAATGAAGTATTACTCAGCCATTAAAAAGAATACTTTTGAATCAGTTCTAATGAGGTGGATGAAACTGGAGCCTGTTATACAGAGTGAAGTAACCTATTCACTATCACACAGACTTTTGATTTGATTCACACTCAAATCTTAAACCCTCCACTACACTGCTGTTCTAGATCAGGGAAAACAAGAGAAGCATCAGACAATATCCTTCCACCCAAAGGGCTTACTCTTTAACTGGAAAAAGAATTTAATACAAAGGAGGTGGGGGGGAAATGAGAAGATAATGTCTTACGGGGTGAGTTGAAATGTGAAGTCCAGGTGCCAAGTTCCCCAGGATCGTGGAGGAGGCACAGAAGTTGTAACAGATTTCCCACAGGGGAAAGAGAGAGGATCCTACAGGTACTGAAAGAGATCCGGGAGACAAGCCTCACATGGCGAGACTCTAGGTCAATGGCAGGCTCCTGCCCAGAGCAGGCATTAGCCTGACACCTCCAGTGAAGGCAGCAAAGGGAAACCTTTCATTCCTCTCCTGGTTCCTGTATCCTCAAGCCTTTTGAGATTCCAATTTACTTGGTACCGTCTAACTCTTTCACTTTGAAATACCAAAAAAATTGAAGTTTCGTATAAAATTGTTTTAAATTTTATGGCTCTCAATTTCACAATCCAATAATTCTATTTGCTTTCCGAGTAGATTTTTCTAGCCACCTTAAGTCCTCGTGGCTTTAAGTGGAGTATAAATCTTCAGAAATAGAATTTTAAGGTGTCTTGATTTTTTTAAAATCAGAATTACAATGCTTAGACTTGTCCTTGTGTGTCCTCTGATTTGCCCACACTCTCCCCTTTTTAATACTCTAAGGCATGACAGTCATAGACAGCAGGCTGGAGGGACCATGCGGAGTTATAATAGAGGCACTGAATTTTCCAAGGGGAACTCAAGGATGAGCAACCTGGCTGCCCCATCTGTGGGGTCTTTTTAAGCCCAAAGCTGTGGTTCTCAATTCTAAGCTCTCTCAAGTCACCAAAAAGGATGTTAAAAAAAAAAAAAAAAAAAAGCTCAACTGTCAAAGTCAAATGAATATAAACTTGCTTTTACTTTTTATAACATACATATGTTGTCAGGAAATCTTAAAAGGAATTGAAGGCAAAGCTTTATCTGGGCACAGTCCCAACTGTTGGTTAAGATGTTGGCTCACGAGCGAAGCTGTCAAATTTGAGTCCAGCTCAGCTTCTCTGTCTATCTCCTCTTTCTCCCTTTCCCAGTAGCTTTCCTCTCTCCCAATAGCTGTGTGACCCTGAGCAAGTCATTTTATTTTCTTAAGTCTCAGTTTCTTCATCTGCAAAATGCAGAAAATAGTAGATCATTTTGTGCAGATTAAATGAAGTTTTGTATATAAAGAGTTTATAGTGGTGCCTGGGACATAAGAGATAGTAATAGTTCTCTAGAAAAAAGAAATCAGCATAACATACATATGTTGTCAGGAAATCTTAAAAGGAATTGAAGGCAAAGCTTTATCTGGGCACAGTCCCAACTGTTGGTTAAGATGTTGGCTCACGAGCGAAGCTGTCAAATTTGAGTCCAGCTCAGCTTCTCTGTCTATCTCCTCTTTCTCCCTTTCCCAGTAGCTTTCCTCTCTCCCAATAGCTGTGTGACCCTGAGCAAGTCATTTTATTTTCTTAAGTCTCAGTTTCTTCATCTGCAAAATGCAGAAAATAGTAGATCATTTTGTGCAGATTAAATGAAGTTTTGTATATAAAGAGTTTATAGTGGTGCCTGGGACATAAGAGATAGTAATAGTTCTCTAGAAAAAAGAAATCAGCCAGGCATTTAAGATCTTCAGAAAGACTCCTCTCCCTTCGGGATTGACTTCCTTCTGTCCATTTGGCTTATTTCAGCATGTGATTTCTGGAATATAGTATTTCCCAACTATTTCTGCAGTTTCTCTTCTAGGCTCTTACCTGGATTTGACAATCCAGATTCTGAGGTCTCAAGCTTCTAATCTTGCCTAATCCTTTCATTCACCCACTTCCACATTCTACTTCCGATCTCTATGGTTCTGCTTCTGGACTGAGATCTTGAGTCTTAGCTGCTCCCTTGCACAGCAATATATTTCTGATATCCTTGATGGTGAACCGCATCTCAGATCATAATTAACACAGTCATAGCAGGGATTTGGGCCCTTGGAGGAAGAAATCAGGTGTCTTGGCATGAGGTAAATTGATAATTACTGCTCCAGAGTGCAGAGGAAATTTTATTAATCAACTACTGTGGGTCTGGTGTCAAGACCTAGAATTTAGGAAGTTTATAGCAAGACTGTACAGCTAGTCTTGGTTAGCTTTGTGTGAATAGCAGTTTCCTCATCTATGGAAAGGCTTTATCATTTAAAGAGCATTCAGCCTTTTGCTGTGAGGGGAAAAGGGGGAAGTCTCATAGCCACCAGAGCAACTGAGTCAATTATGGTGATCCATGGGGTGATGGTAATAGTGATGCAGTATGCTTACATTCCCAGTAACTTAACAGCTTGCAAAAATAGAGAAAGCTCACATACTGCCCTCCATAAGCTTATGAAATTCTTGAAGATTGGCAAACAGAATCAGAAAATTTTATAGAGAATATGTATACAATATATGTATATGTCTATGTGTTTTAAAGAATTTTCCCACAATTTGTTGTGAAACCACGTAGTCAAAAATTTTAGCATAGTCAATGAAGCAGAAATAGATTTTTATTGGAATTACTTTGATTTTTCTATGATCCAGCATATGTTGGCAATTTGATCTCTGGTTCTTCTTCTGCCTTTTCTAAATCCAGCTTGTACATCTGGAAATTCTCAGTTCACAGACTGCTGAAGCCTAGTTTGAAGGATTTTGAGCATTACCTTGCTGGCATATAAAATGAGTACAACTGTAGGGTAATTTGAACATTCTTTGAACTAAAAACATGACTTTTTCATACTGTTCATACATGAGAACCCCATTAACAGTATGAAAAGATCACATTTATATTTCCCTTTAAAAAATATTCTTTCACCCTGTCCATATCCTCAAATAATATATTGCTTACTTTTGCTTGTTTTTGAACATTGTAAAGATGGTATCTCACAGTATCTTTCTAAGATGCTCCGTGTCGATGCAAGTGGTTTTTGTTCTGTCATTTTACCTCCGTATACCCAGTGTGATCTTAAAAAGAAAATATCAAATCATATCACTCTCCACCTGAACTGCTTTAGTGGTCCCATGGTTTACTCACAGTCCTGAGGTGTTCCAGTCCTCAGGCATCCTGCTCTGTCCTAGGGATCTGCTTCTCTATGCCAGTCGTGGCCTGTTGTTGCCTGTGAATTTTAGGAACGAGCTCTCTCCTACATTCTCCTGCCCTAACTGGCCTGGGTAATTCAAAGGCCCCTCCCACCTGCCCAGGCTCTGCTGTCCCCATTCTTATACATGTGCTGTGTTCCAGCCACACTTCCCTTTTTTGCCAGTTCCCATATGCCCATCTGAGAACCTCTGCACAGACTGGACCTTTCACCTGGAGTGCTACTGGCCCTTGGTCTTGATGGCCTAAAGCTAGGATATGATGCTGCCTCTAGCCAGCTGACTAGATCAAGTGGCCCTGTTCAAATCTCTGATCCTGCCCTGTTCATTCTCTTCATTGTACTCAATAAAGTGTGAACTTTAATTATACCTATTTGTTTGTATGGTTATTTAGTCACTGTTCATTATCTCTTTGGCAATTCAATGAGACCAAGCACTGTCTTTCTTATTCATCCCTCTGTCCCTAGAATCTGAAACAGTATTGGCAAAAAGCAGATACTTGGAAAATATTGACTGAATACATACTTGAATGCACAAATGGAATACGGAGTAAACTTGTTGCTAGAAATCTGGCTGGGATCAGCACTGGTTTATAAGACCCACTGTTATGGGCAGCCACATCTCAGCCTCACTTTTCTGTCCCCAAGGAGCTCTGGCTTTTCTGCATCCCCACCTTCAAATTCCAGATAGCTGCATGTCTGTCTGTTGTTGGAGTCCCATCTCCCAAGAAGCTCACAGTTATGCAGTTAAAGCTGTGCTACAGGAAATCTGTGGCACAAATCCCTACCTCTGGAGCCCAACAGCGGCTCTTGGTTCCCTTGCGTAGGCCTTGAGTTGATTTTCCTTCTACAATATCAAACCTCCCATTATATTTGTGCTTTGTCCTACTTGGAGAAAGAGGGTGGTAAATATGTGTGTGCTGAGGGTTAATTTAGTCTCTTGCTGGAGCCTGAAATGTCATTTTTGCTTTGACCTGTCGAGTCCTTGTGACTTTCCAGAAATGGATTTGGGTAATGACTTGTCATTATGAGTAATTAGCATTTCTGGAAGCCTGAGAAAACCTGCCCTTTCTTTTTTAGCTTTGGAAACTTTACTACCCTTCTGACATATCTATTTGAAGTCACACATTTGGCAAGGGATGAGATACAATCATGGAAATAAAGGTTATCCATCAATGCCTGTAATTAACTCTTCACTATCCTGAAATAAAGTTGTTTACATTTTTAGATGTATATGTTGCTGATTCTGTTCATGATGCCAATTGTCTTGCTGTTCACACTGTTTGCACTGTTCACTGAACCAAGGGTAGGCAAGGCTAGAGCTAAGAGGCTGGAAGAAAATGCAAGGATCTGTAGGAAATGCAGGCACATTTATTCTCTCCTGGCTGGCATGGTGGCCATAACACAGCCTCTCTCCTGGCTGACACAGCAGCCACAGCAGCAGTCATACCATAACCAAAAAGTCGCCATAACGTGGTCTCTCATAGCATAACCATGATGCCAGTCCAGTGTAGCACCAGTGCAGCCAGGGCTTTCACAGTGACGTGTGTGCAGGTGTGCTGCACACAACCTCCAGGGTTTTTCAGGTGGAGTTTATGTAACAAAAGTAGACTGTGTCCAAGCTAGTACCTCGAGATGTGCACGCACAGTGCTATAAGTGATCTCAGCTGTTACGTAATCATGCAAAGTCATTGTGTATGGAACATGGGGCGAGAGAGCCTGATGGGTGCTGTGTTGTTAATTTCCCCACAATGTAGTAGACGTATCTTCCAGACTAGATCACATTTTTACTAAATACTTCAAATTTAAGTTAGCATTTGTCAGCTGATATTCAGAAGGTCAGAAGGGAGCCATAGCTGTATTTTCTTATTCAGTATGTTTGACCATGCACCAGAGAGTCTGTGACTGCTTACTGACTACAGATAGTCTGGTTGATTTATGAGATGTTGGAATCACAATGATCTTAGACTTTGGCTAGTCCATTCCTCTCATATTACAGATGAAGAAATCCATTGCCCCTCTCCCCATCACCCAAAATATAAAGTAACTTGGGTTTTAGTATTTAATTCATAGTTTGGAGATTGAAGTAGATGACCTTTAAAGTTCTTTACAAATGTATGAAACACAGAACAAATATTTTAAAGTTTCAGCCCTCATAGAGATTCTCTGGACTCACACTAGTATTGACCTTATTTAGTTCTATGAAGACAAATTCTGGCATGTTCACAAGTGGATTGTCTTGACTTAGGCATCGTAAGTATCTTATCTGTTCTATTATCAGGGCTGCGTTGCGCAGGAGGCTCAGTCAAGCACCTGGAAAGCTAAATGGTGAAAAACAAACAGTGCTGCTCTGTGCTTTCTGGACTAAAGAGATATGGGCCACAGACACATTCATGGGCTCTCATAGGCAGGGAAGCCACAGAGGAGGGACATTGCTGCTCTCTGTGTTTCTCAAAGCCACTAAACTGTAAATTGGAGTGAGGGAAGAGTTGGAAATCACAAATCTGATCTTGATGTCCCTTTGACTAAAGCAAACTTGTTGCTTATGAGTTAGAATAACAATATCATAAGATGATCCTTGTACATATAATGCAGTCGGCTTCAAAAAAGCAAGATCTGTGGGGCTTCAGAACTCCCTCCCTCCATCCCTTTCCCCCTCTCCCCTCCACTTCTTCCTTTGCCTCCTCCTTCACTCCTTCCTTCCTTCTTCACCTCTTTTCTCTCTCCCTCTCTCCTGCTTTTTGCCTCCCCTCCTCTCTCTTTTCCATTTTTTCCCTTTCCTTTCTGCATATTATGATGGGCTTCCCTCCCCTTTGGTCAGCAAACTAGATTTTCTTATTTTAATGAAGAGGGCTGATACAGTCCAGGGGTTCTCAGGATGAAGTGTTTGCAAAAGGATCCATTCCTACACAGAACCAGAAATTCTAGTGACAATATTAATTGTATTACAATATTAAAAGTTAGGTTTACTAATGTATTATTACATTTTGATCGATAGTGGTGCAAGATTAAAGATATTTGGATTTCTTAGGTTTGACCAGAGCAATAAGGGCATGTAAGAAAAAACTATAGTTCTGGTTCTAGATCTAAGCAACTTGCTCTGTGATCTTCAACAAGATGCTCAATTTCATTATTGCAGATTTCATACCACCTTTATTTGCTAGATGGCTGTGGGAATATATCAGGAGTTTAACTCTCTTCTTGTAATATGCCTTTTTGCTTTTCTCCAGCTGCTAGGCCCACTATGGTTTTATGAAACCTTCCTTCTTAGCATATTGTAAAAGCAAGTGCTCACCCCAGGAGTCATGTAGTGATGCAGAGGTAGGATAGGTAGGATCAGCTTTTTCCATGGAAATACAGTGGGTAATGAGATGTGCCTGTGTGTGTGTGTGTGTATGACTAATGCAAAGTTAAGCCTGTCTTCATACATTTGGTAAATATTTATGGAGTGTCTCTGGGTAGGGTACCATGAACCAGGGACTCAGGCTGCAGAGATGAATAGGAATGGGTTCCACTGTTTGGTTGCAGATATAGACACAGACAGACAATTGCAACAGAGTTTGGTACGTGCTCTGACAGAGGTACTGTGAGTGTAACAATGATGTAGGGATTCTTGGAGCGGTTACTCGATGCACTCTCTCCATACACAAATGCTTTCCAAAACTGTGGTGCGTGGTCCCTGAGAAGCTTGCTAAATGTGCAGATTCCTGGCTATCACCCCAGAACTAGAGATTCTCTGAAAGTGGAATGTAGAAATTTGCATTTATAGCAAGTTCTCGAAAAATTTATCAATGACTCCAATGGAATATACCATTTAAAGTATACCTGAAAATCCCCATTTGAGATCCATTTTTTTTTTTTGTCTTAAAGTCTTTTGAGGTTTAAAAATCCAAGTTTAGGGATTTCCCTGGTGTCCCAGTGGTTGAGAGTCCACTTTGCAGTGCGGGGAATGTGAGTTCGATCCCTGGTCAGGGAACTAGGATCCCAAACGCCACAGGGCAACTAAGCCCGCAAGCCGCAACTGGATGGAAGCCTCTGCTTGCACCGCAGTGAAAGGCCCTGAGTGCTGCAACTAAGACTCCAGACAGTCAAATAAATACATAAATACTTAAAAAAAGAAAAAACAATTTAAAATGCAACCCCCAGTTGGGAGAGACCTTATGTCATATTCCTTACATATATGCCTTCTCATATTTGCCATCATGCTCAGCATCCTCTAGGTGTTCAGTGACCAGTGACTGCATGGAAAAGCTGTGTTGCGAGTTAGCAGCTGAGTCCTATGTTTCAGGAGTGGAAGCAGAGAGGGAAGATGGAGAGTTCAGTTCAGTTCAGCTCAGTTCAGTCACTCAGTCGTGTCTGACTCTTTGCGATCCCATGAATCGCAGCACGCCAGGCCTCCCTGTCTATCACCAACTCCCGGAGTTCACTCAGACTCATGTCTATTGAGTCAGTGATGCCATCCAGCCATCTCATCCTCTGTCATCCCCTTCTCCTCCTGCCCCCAATCCCTCCCAGCATCAAAGTCTTTTCCAATGAGTCAACTCTTTGCATGAGGTGGCCAAAGTATTGGAGTTTCAGCTTTAGCATCATTCCTTCCAAAGAAATGCCAGGGCTGATCTCCTTCAGAATGGACTGGTTGGATCTCCTTGCAGTCCAAGGGACTCTCAAGAGTCGTCTCCAACACCACAGTTCAAAAGCATCAATTCTTCAGTGCTCAGCTTTCTTTANTCCTTGCAGTCCAAGGGACTCTCAAGAGTCTTCTCCAACACCACAGTTCAAAAGCATCAATTCTTCAGTGCTCAGCCTTCTTCACAGTCCAACTCTCACATCCATACGTGACCACAGGAAAAACCATAGCCTTGACTACACAGACCTTAGCTGGCAAAGTAATGTCTCTGCTTTTGAATATGCTATCTAGGTTGGTCATAACTTTTGTTCCAAAGAGTAAGCATCTTTTAATTTCATGACGGAGAGTTACTTGTGTTTAAATCATTGAGGCAAGTAGAGGATAATGGGTGACAAATCAATAGCATCAGGAATGGAGAGGACCCTGAAAGGGAACATGAGAGTGAGGTAAGGAAAAACTCAATTGACAAAGGTGAGACTGAGGATAAAACTTACTCTTAATTTTTATATTCTGTCACTACCACTATTTGCTACTAGCATGCATGCTGTGTGCTAAGTAGCTTCATTCATGTCCAACTCTTTGCAACCCTATGGACTGTAGCCTGCCAGGCTCCTCTGTCCATGGGATTCTCCAGACAAGAATACTGGAGTGGGTGGCCATTCCCTTCTCCAGGGGATCTTCTTGACCCAGAGATGGCACCCATGTCTCTGTGTCTGCTGCATTAGCAGGTGAGTTGTTTTTTAAACCACTAATACCACCTAGGAAGCCCATTTACTACTAGAATCTGGCCTAGTTTTAGAATATGGAGATATTTTAAAACTTAAAGATGAGACTCAGAGTCTTAACAGGTTTGATATTCTGGCTGTATCCTATAATAGCTATACAATTCACTTAACTCTTTCTCCCAGATTTAGTTGGCTCTATAGAGCAGAGGTTGCTTTACCTGCCTGCCTCACAGGATTGTCATAACAATCAAAGGAAATAGCATAAGCATATTTAAAATCTGTGTTTAGCTATTTCTGACTATTAGTTTCAAAGAAGCAGAGATTTTTGTTCAATGTTTGTTTCTGTGTCCCCAGCACCTGGGGTGTTGCCAGTTAATTGTAGGCCCTCAAATAGTAGTAAACAGATGACTTCTGATGATTTATCTGATAAGGTAGATGAATGTGGTGGATCAAACTTCAGACCCAGGCAGAGATGAGTTCAGATGACAAAGTCTACTTCTGATTGCTGTGTGACCCTGGGCAAGTGACGGGGCATCTCTGATTTTCATTTCTCCTTCACAATATGGAAGTGATAATATCTACCTTATGAAGTTGTGCAGAAACAAAAAAATAATACATATAAAGTTCTTAGTTAGTTCCTCATATCTGGCTGACAGTCAAGGACAGCTCTATTATTAGTCAGAATCTTAAAAACCAAAGGCAGAAGAAACTCAGAAAGCACAGAACCACATCCTGAAATATAAACATTTTTGATTGTTGGATGAGCAAATAACATACTTTTCAAAAAAATGTACACACATATGTATTATACATAGAATTTCAGAGTTCATCTTGAAGCCATTCAGGATCAGTTGCTGACTTTTTCAAATTATAATTTTATTTTTCTTTAAACATATTATATGATTGTGGCAAAAAATGCAAACAAGACAGAAAAGAACAAATACTGAAGCAACAAAGTAACTAGGCACCAGTACCTAGAAATAACGAATATTAGCACTCAGTTAACATGATTCCAAATATATCTGTATGCAGTGCAGGGAGAGAGAAATCTGTGAGAATATGTATTTGAGAAAATAAAAATATTTACATTTTGCTTGAATTTAATAGAAAAGAAAGAAACTAATGCAAAAATTGAAGGACTTATCAAACTTTTATCAATACTTTTTACTATGCTGAGTCGCTTCAGTCGTGTCCGACTCTGTGTGACCCCATAGACGGCGGCCCACCAGGCTCCCCCGTCCCTGGGATTCTCCAGGCAAGAACACTGGAGTGGGTTGCCATTTCCTTCTCCAATGCATGAAAGTGAAAAGTGAAAGTGAAGTCGCTCAGTCGTGTCCGACTCTTTGCAACCCCATGGACTGCAGCCTATCAGGCTACTCCGTCCATGGGATTTTCCAGGCAAGAGTACTGGAGTGGGGTGCCATTGCCTTCTCCGCTTTTTACTATAGGCGTCATTAATTCTCCAAAGATTCACTAAATTCCAAAAGATTCCTCTATGGTCAAGAAAACATACGTTACAAGATCTTTAAGAGTTTGCTCTGTGTTAATTCTGTTTCCGTTTTAGAGGTAACTTTTGATCTTTATTGTGATAGGGGAGTTGATTATTATCCTGCTTATGTTTTTGCCTACTTCCTCCACTCACTTTTGGTAACGATATTATTTTTAGTTTAGTTTATCAGAGTGTTACATGTTTACATTCTATACTAAAACCATAATTCTCTCAATCACTTAGTCTTTATTCTGTGTTAGTGAACTCTCTTGTCAGAAATTGTTTTTTATAGTATTTATTCTGTTTTGTTAGAAGTCGATTTGGTGGGTGCTGTTGAAATTGTGGGCTTTCTATGGTGGCACAGCAGTAAAGAATCTGCCTGCAGTGTAGGAGACCCCAGTTCTATCACTGAGTTGGGAAGATCCCCTGGAGGAGGGCATGGCAACCCACTCCAGTATCCTTGCTTAGAGAATCCCATGGGCAGAGGAGCCTGGTGGGCTGCAGTCCATAGGGTTGCACAAAAAGTCAGACACAACTGAAGCAATTAAGCAGCAGCAGCAATGGGAATAATTGATTAGAGTATCAGGATATAAACATTATTTATGTTATTTTATTTGCATCAGCAAAATATTAACACACTTCCATCTTGGGCCAACGGATGGGAGTTAGGGTATAATCTGAGCAGATTGCTTGCTGGTCAACCATGGCTGTGATGATTTGATTCTTAGGTGAAGCCGTTGGTTGCCAAATTCCTTGGAGAGGACCATCTGTTAGGCTCCACCCTCAAGCTCTCCATCAAGTCCCTCAGAAGAGGCACGTCTTCAAGGCCAGTCCCCGGCATCTCCCGTCCAGCATACTCCCAACCCTATGGCTTGGCTTATGCTTGCTGTTCCTTGAAATGGTGATGTCAGAGGGGAGAGGGATCTCTCCTTTTGTACAAATGCCAATCAAATGCTTAAAAAGAGGCAGTTAACATGACTAACCCAGCCTCTGCCACATAGGTGCTGAGTTAATGTCTACTTGAAATGCAAGTTGAAGTAACGCTTTGGTGTTTTATCCGTGTTTAATCAGCCAATCCTTGAGGGTTAGAGTGTGCTATCAACTCTGTCACTATACACTAGGGAAAGACTGGAGTGTGAAGTGAGGTAAACGGGAGGAGAAACTAGAAAGGTAGATCGAGGTCACAGATGATGGAGCGCACGCTCTGTGTTGGAGGGCTGCTGTTTACCGCCAGCAAGAAGGAGGAAATAAACCACGTGCCCCGAGGTATTTTTGTCCTGCAGCTGCAGAAGCAAGCAGCTCATTTTGCATGATTTATAAGGACCTTTCTAGTTTGTTCTTTTTAACCTAGCTGATTCAGTGAGAAGGAGCTCCACACCCAGAGGAAACATAAATTGAGGCATCCCTCAAAATAGGAATGTCTATTTGGAAGCATGGGTCTGGAGAGGTCTCTTAGAGATCACCCAGTGATGTCAGTCCTGGCTCCACATGAATCTTCTGAAGTGGCCCTGATAGCACTGAAATCTGGGCACTAGGAAAGCACAGATCATTAGTTTGTCTATGGAGGAAGCCGTCCATGGGTATCTTTAAAAGCTCCCCAGGTGACTCTAGTGTGCAGCCAGAGTTGAGAGCTCCTTGTGCTCCAGCTGGGGAAAGTGCAGCTCAGAGACAGGAAAGAGCTCGTCTAGTGACACACAGCCAATTCACTGGAAAAGACCCTGATGCTGGGAAAGACTGGAGGCAGAAGGAGAAGAGGGCAACAGAGACGAGATGGTGGTTTGGCATCACCGATCCAATGGACATGAACTTGGCAAACTCCAGGAGATGGTGAGGGAGAGGAGGCCTCGCATGCTGCAGTCCATGGGCTCACAGAGGGTCGGACACGACTTGGCAACTGAACGATAATAACGATAGTGACACAGAGTAATGTTAGTTATCTAGTTGGGGCGAGAACCCAGGTGGTCTTCTGCCATGTCTGTGCTCTCTGGAACGCCATCATGCCCTCTGGTAACCAGACCTTTGGAAATAGTAACTAGTCTCCCCTTACTCCTCTCAATGCTCAGAAGCAAACTCTGGTTATTACTGCAAGACAGCTGCTTATCCACTCCTGCAGGAAGTGTTTTAACAAAGTTAATTCTCATGCAGAACCCTACGAAGTATTTGTCAAGAAATGAATAGAAGATGTCTAAGAGAATGACCAGAGGGTGTTTTAATGTGAGAAAGGATATTGCCATGGCCACAATGTTTTATTTAAGGCAGAGGGTTTGCCCTCCCAACACCATGGTATCATTTCTTTGTCCGGCCTTTGCTTGGGATGTGGCAGGCAACCACCAAACAGAGCAAACCGAGGAATCCACACCCCCTGACAAATTAAGTGTGCTTTTAAACTTCAGGCATTGAAAAAATATGTTCCTTGACATGGTTCTTTTTCATCTTGGGTGTCAGGAGGCTCAAAATAACATTGTATACTTATTCAGCTCTTTGTTGCTTTGTCGCTCAGTTGTGCCTTACTCTTTGAGACTCAATGGACTACAGCATGCCAGACTTCCCTCTCCTTCACCATCTCCCAGAGCTTGCTCATACTCATGTCCATTGAGTTGGTGATGCCATCCAGCCGTCTCATCCTCCGTTGTCCCCTTCTCCTCCTGTCTTCAATCTTTCCCAGCATGGGAGTCTTTTCCAATGAGTTGGCTCTTCATATCAGGTGGCCAGTGTATTGGAGTTTCAGTTCAGCATCAGTCCTTCCAGTGAATATTCAGGGTTGATTTCCTTCAGGATTGACTGGTTTGATCTCCTTGCTGTCCAAGGCACTCTCAAGAGTCTTCTCCAGCCTAGGTCTCTGCAATAATATTTTCTGTNTCAGTTCAGCATCAGTCCTTCCAGTGAATATTCAGGGTTGATTTCCTTCAGGATTGACTGGTTTGATCTCCTTGCTGTCCAAGGCACTCTCAAGAGTCTTCTCCAGCCTAGGTCTCTGCAATAATATTTTCTGTTTTGTCTCTTTCAATATTTGTTTCTTATCATCTGAGTCTTGTTTTTACAGGCTGAATGGACATATGTCTTTGGTGTAAGCCACCTCACATCTTTTGGAAAGTAGTCAGGAGTAAAAGTAACATATGGCTCATAAGTTTGATCCAGCCAAGATCTGAGTGCCAGTGACATCAAGTCTCACTGCAAAGTGTCACAGTCCCCACATAAGTGACAGGGCCTTCCCTCAGAGCCCCTTCCCTGTTTGCTGTGATGTCACTGTTTAAATTATATATTCTCTACTTGCTCTTTGGGTACACACTGAAAATGAGGAGGAACAGTATCCTCCACTAAAGAGCCTTTAGACCCTGGAGCTGAACTTTCCAAGTGGACTCCCCTTAACCTACTTGCATCTCAAATGCCTTTGTAGCAACTGGAGGGTGAAAATCAGGGTATAGGGCAGGAGTGGAGAGGGAAGGGACTGTGGACAGATAGGAGGTACTGGGTGGGGAGGTGGCGGTGAGAATTCTACCCTAACAATTCCAGACGCTGGTGCTAAGCCCTCCAAGGTCTTAGTCACCCATATATGGGGAAATTCCTATGACTTTAGTTGAAATTTCCACACAACCTTCCTCATTTTGAAAGTTTTTGTGCTGATTAAGTCAAAGCAAGCTCCTTCCATCCTTTGTCACTGAACTCCTTTCCTGTGGATTTAAAAGCCCAGGGCATAGGCTGTTTTGTATTTATTGTGAAGTTTTGTGAGCAAGCTCAGTCTGAAAGCGTGTCCTGGCCAACGCATCTTTTTCTGCAGTATCATCATGGCAGATGATAAAAGTCAAGAAGTGATAGGGCAAGAGCAAAGCCCACATGGAAAATTACCATTCAAAGCAGTTGCTGGCTGGCCTTTACCCTCGTGGCTCTATTAATCTGGGAGGGCCATTAACACCAGGCGACAGGAGCATCTGTCATCTGGGGGTGGAACTGTCAGCTCGGGTAGCTAGCAGGGACCAGACTAAAGCCCATGCGGAGGTGTTCTTTGGTCTGTTGACATGGTTCTCTGGTGAGGCACTTCCTCCTTATTCATCCCAGGACCATTCAAGCGACCGATGTCACCTCTAATGAGGTGGGCTGACTGCCAAGCAAAGCTCATGTGGCCCCCTGTCCTCTCCCTGAATCCTCAGGACATGGAGGTAGTTACTGTCACGTCCATCTCCTGCCTAGGTGACAGCAACTTCTTTGGCGAGGAAATTATGTCCCATTCTCTCTCCTGCCTCTTTGTCCATCTCTGTAAAAGGTCCTGAAAGCCACTGAAGAGTTAGTTCTATGATGGATGTGTTGACAAGATAACAGATGACTTTGTTATTTGAACTCAATAAGCCTCTCTTGGAAGCTCATTAAAGACAATTTTTGTGTAACTTTGATGGTCTATTCTTGGGGTAATGAGAGTGTGAGTTTGACAGGCAGACAGATCGAGATTCAAAAGTCTACCCTCTTCTCTATACACAGACTGTTGACTAAGTGTATGGCCTGGGATAAATCACTTCTCTCTGAGCCTACTTGTTCATCCATAATATGGGGATAACTGTAGCACCTGCTTCATTGGGATATTGTGTGGAGATGGATTAAACAAAACACACTTGTACAAGACTTAACCAAGTGCCTGGCATGCAGTAGCTGCTCAGTAAAGGGTAATGGTTAGTGCCTAGCATAGATGGTAACAACACCCAAAGCCGTTACTCTAAGGAAGCTGCTGAGAAACAAAGAAATGAATTTTGGCCTACCATTTTCCAGGAGACTTTACAAGCTCAGTTCTCAGGTCTCCAGGCTCTGAAAATTCCCATTTGATGTGCTGTGTCCACATAACTCAGCTGAAGACACAGCATGCAGCCTTACTAGTTCTCAAGAAAACTGGGGAATGTATGAAAATTGGTCACAAAAATCAAGCTCTGTGATTAGTGCTCAGCCTTCTATAGACTGAAGTTTAACAAGATGGTCTAAGGTCAGGAGTGGGACTTAGAGAGAGGGAGACCCAGAGAGAGAGAAAAGAGAAACATTTGTTGCCCACCATCTTCGCGTTTTAAAGACCTCATGTTGGGGAATTAGAGAAATTCCAATTAAGCCCTTTCATTCTGATTTCCCATTAGATCCTTAGAATATCTGCAGAAAATTAAATCGAACTGGAGAC
Organism: Oreotragus oreotragus; assembly: GCA_006410675.1. Lineage (NCBI taxonomy): Eukaryota > Metazoa > Chordata > Mammalia > Artiodactyla > Bovidae > Oreotragus > Oreotragus oreotragus. The sequence goes on along the minus strand of SJYX01002168.1, from coordinate 736,567 downwards.
CTCCAGCAGAGAGATTTATCCAATTTAACGTTTTGAAAGAGACTTATTATCGTGTCAGGAATAATTTGAAAATCCAAATAAGAGCAATTGAATCAGCAGAATTTAGACCTCGAGATAACGATCATTTTGTACAACCAACCATAGCATTTAAACAGCTGAAGTGGCATTTCCAAAGCCGCTGCTCCTGGCAATTTCATTTTTCCAGAAGCTCAACCCTTCCACACTGGACCCTCGCCCTCCCACCCCATCACCCACCATTCTATAAAGTCCACAATAGAACACCATGGCAATAGCATTCAAACTAAACTCATGCTTGGGTTCCTCACTCTTGCTTAACTTGTCTTCACTAGATGTCATGCTCTAATCAGGGTGCAGACAGGCTGCAGCCTGGTAGCCTTCCAAAACATTTGCCCGGTTCCTCCGGGTGCCTTTCTCTGGCTGCGCTTTCCACATGAAATAGCAGCTGGCTGCCTCCTCCTCATCTCCTGGGAGAGGGGCTCACTGCAAGAAACAATTAAATGGGTTTCAAAATGTAACTGGGCTTTTTTTTTTTTTTTTTTTTTTTTCCGCCTT
>SJYX01002168.1:722656-735915 GCA_006410675.1 Oreotragus oreotragus | reverse complement strand
TTTTTTTTTTTTTTTTTTTCAGCCTTCCGGCTACAGGCAGCAACTACATTGAGAGATCTGAGGGACAGACAACAACCAGAGCCTTCAGGTAAAGTCAGGAGCTGTGCTCCAGCCTGGCGCCCCTCAGAATCCCTCTTGCGATCATGTGGATGCCTCTGTCCTGAAGGATGAGGTCTCTCTTAGGTCAGCTGGCCAGGGGCTGTCAGGTCCCATAGCTTTCCAGCCTTCTCTGCTGGGAATGGGCTAGAGGATGGGCAGAGGGCAGGACACAGCCAATACACTCAAAACTTGCCAAATAATGGTTTCTGCAACTTGAATCATGTAAAGAGTCTCTTTTGGTTTAGAACAGTCTCTGCTGCTGCTGCTGCTGCTAAGTCACTTCAGTCGTGTCCGACTCTGTGTGACCCCATAGACGGCAGCCCACCAGGCTCCCCCGTCCCTGGGATTCTCCAGGCAAGAACAATGAAGTGGGTTGCCATTTCCTTCTCCAATGCATGAAAGAGAAAAGTGAAAGTGAAGTCGCTCAGTCTGTCCGACTGTTAGCGACCCCATGGACTGCAGCCCACCAGGCTACTCCGTCCATTGGATTTTCCAGGCAAGAGTACTGGGGTGGGGTGCCATGGTAAATATTTGGTCAATTCAAAGCCCTTTCTTCCTACCCCCTTCCCCTGCCTCCCTTCTGGGTGTAGGGAAGTTTTGAGTTCTTTCATCTTCACTGTCAGCTGGCTGAGCTGTCTGATGGCTGAACTAGTGTTTGCTTAGGTTCCACTGTCAGTGCCTCTACTCACTGAGGTCCCAGCCTTGTTGGCCTCCTGATACAGGCTTCTGATATACTAATAGTCCTCTCTGTACCTTGTCTCCTTCACAGGAACTTACAGGAACTTCCAGGTCCCTGGAAGCCATACACAGGCCTGAGAGATCCAGGCATGCCACTGCAGGGTACCCTCTCTGAGCCCTCAGGCTGAGTGATTCTGGGCCACATTGTGTGTGGTCATATATACGTCACTTTCCTCAGGCAGTGCCCAGTGAAGTATGATCCTTTCCAGCATCCAGACTAATGATGATCTTGGCTCTCCCTTACCTAACAGGATATTTCTACCAACCCCAGTAACACTTGTACCCAGCGAGGAAGACAGAGGGGACACATGTCTGACATCTCCACCCTACTTCTTCCTATACTTCGTTATGGTGGAAATAATGATTCATTTTGCACTTTGTTTTGGAGAGCACTTACCCTATTTCCCAGGGCACTGAGTTTCAGGGCTCAGACTTAATAGCAGAAGGAAAAGCATTCTTGCTACATCATAGAACATACTCTATGATCGGAGCCTACTGGTGCGGTTCTTGATGTGCAAGCTCATATGACCAGGAAGGAAGGATTAACAGGGACAAAAGTTACACTGGTTTAATATCCCCTTAAATATCCTCACAATATTTACAATCCACCCTAGCTCAATTGGTAAAGAATCTGCCTGCAATGCGCGAGACCCAGGTTTGATTCCTGGGTCAGGAAGGTCCTCCCTGGAGAAGGACATGGATATCCACTCCAGTATTCTCTCCTGGGAAATCCCATGGACAGAGGAGCCTGGTGGTCTACAGTCCATGTGGTCGCAAAGAGTCAGACACAACTGAGCAACTAAGCACTGCCTTCCATGGGGGATGGATCCCAAGAAGGAGGCATTGTTATTGAGCAGGGCCTGAGTGTGGAGATGCTCCCTGGAGCTTCTAAGAGGATGACTCCACTGCCCTACCCAAAGAAAGAAAGACAGGGACACTCAGAATCTGGATAGCCTCTGGCAAGAAGGAAGCTGGGTCTGGCCTGGTTGGGGAAGCTGTGGGAAGGGCTACTCTGGAGGAGAAAGGGAAGATCAGTAGTTTGGCATCTGGAGAGAACTTTGGGGATGGAACAGAGATGTTTAAAGAGTATTTTTGCAGTTTGGCCACATGGTGTGAAATATACACTCCCTGGTTGACCCCAAACTCCTAGATATATAACATTGTGGATTTGGATCTAATTCAAGGTGGGCATGGGTTCCCCTGGTGGCTGGTAAAGAATCTGCCTGCAATGCAGAAGAAAGTAAAAGTGAAGTCGCTCAGTCGTGTCCGACTCTTTGTGACACCATGGGCTGTAGCCTACCAGGCTCTGAGGAGCCTCTCAGTCCATGGAATTTTCCAGGCAAGAGTACTGGAGTGGGTTGCCATTTCCTTCTCCAGGGGATCTTCCCAACCCAGGGATCGAACCTGGGTCTCCCGCACTGCAGGCAGATGCTTTACCATCTGAGCCACTAGGGAAGCCCACCAGGGAAGCAATGCAGGAGACCCTGGTTCAGTTCCTGGATTGGGAAGATACAGTGGAGAAGGGATAGTTTACCCTCTCCAGTATTCTTGGATTTTCCTGGTGGCTCAGATGATAAAGATTCTGCCTGCAATTTGGGAGACCTGAATTCTTTCTCTGGGTTGGGAAGATCCCCTGGAGAGGGGAACAGCTACCCACTACAGTATTCTTTCCTGGAGAATTCCATGGGCAGAGGAGACTGGCAGACTACAGTCCATGGGGTCACAAAGAGTCGGACACGACTGAGGAGTGATTTCACTTCACTTCACTTCAAGGTGGGCATAGGGTGAGATCCAGTCTGTATGCAGGGATCCAGTCACACTGCAGCTCTGTTTCTGCTTTCTGCTTTCTGCTCCTAAATGAACCCAGGAGCTTGATGACATCTCTAAACGTCCCTGCTTCCCTTAATCATTCCTCTTTCTTTTTTCAGGAGGAATTTGTCCACGCTTTTTGTTGAGCTATTTTTGTCACTCTTATTTTGGATAACGAGTTTAAAATTTTTCATTCCTCTAATCAGTCAGTTTATCACTACTTACAAGTGCTCGTTTTGTAGCAGGCAAAATTCTAGACACCTGGGAGAGTGATGAACGAGACAGGCAGGGTAACTGTCACCATGCAGTTTTGTGAGGAAGACATATTAAAGAATTTTTTTCTGATCAATTTTTTTACTGGAATATGACTACATTTGGGCTTCCCTGGTAGCTCAGATAATAAAGAATCGACCTGCAATGCGGGAGACCCGAGTTCAATCCCAAGGTTGAGAAGAACCCCTGGAGAAGGTAGTAGCAACCCATTCAGTATTGGGCAGAGGAGCCTGGGGGCTACAGTCCATGGGGTTGCAGAGAGTCGGACATGACTGAGCTACTAACACACACACGTGATTGCTTTACAATGTTGTGTTAGTTTCTGCTGTGCAATGAAGTGCATCAGCTATACGTCTACATATATCTTCTTCCTCTTGGACCTCTCTTCCACCTACCCCCCATCCCACCCACCTAAGTCATCAAAAAGTTCTGAGCTGAGCTCCCTGCACTGTACAGTAGGTTCCCACTAGTTACTTATTCTACACCTAGTAGTGTACATATGTCAATCCTAATCTCCCAGTTCATCCCACTCTCCCCTTCCCGCTCTCTATCCGCATATCTGTTCTCTATGTCTGCATCTCTATTCCTACCCTGAAAATCGGTTCATCTGTATTATTTTTCTAGATTACACATATATACATTAATATGTGATAATTGTTTTTCTCTTTCTAACTTACTTCTCTCTGTATGACAGTCTCTATGTCCCTCCACCTAAATAAAGAATTGTTAGATAACTTGGTGGAGTGCTCAAGTAAAAAAGATGTGGTATCCTAGGGACTCAGCATCCTCCAAGGAATCAGGAGGGGCTTCTCAGAGGGAAAGTGTTTGGCTGAGTTGTCCTGAAGGATGAGCAGACATGAGTTAGGGAAAAAGAGGAGGAAAACATTCTAAAAGAGGAAGCAATAAGTTCAAAGTTGGGAGGCAGACGAGAGCACACCATCTTCTAGAACGCAGGTTGGCCAGCCTGGGCAGAGCATAGCATGTGAGGGAGGTGGTGGTAAAAGATGAGGCTGGAGACATCGCCGGGGCTTGTCTCGATGGGGACAGTACAGCACAGAGCTAAGCGCACAGCCTACAGAGTCAGAAACTCTAATTGCCTGTCTCTTAAATTAGGCTGACCTTGAGAAGTTGATCTCTGAAGGTTGGCTCATCTATAAAACCAGGATAATGTACCTGACTCATAAACTTATTTTGAGAATTACATAAGCTAATCCATGAAAATCACTTAGTACAGTGCCTGGCCCATAGTAAGCAAGTGATAAACACTATGCGTGGATTTATAGGCCATGATGAGGATTTGGATTATATTTTTAAAGCAATAAGAAACCATCAGCGAGCATTTAGGAAGATTTTGTGATCTGTCTTGAGCTTTAAAAGCATTGTTATGGCAGCAGAGAGGAAAGGGGGTGGGAGAGAAAGAGCAAATATGAGAGTATCAATGAGAAGATAGTGGCAGATGGGAGGCTGTGGACTGGCTCACTGTCCAGTTCAGCCTCTCCAAACCTTCCTGTATGACAGAGGTTGCAGAAGACCAGGTTCCAGCTCAGGTTGTGTAGCAGATAATGTTCCATCAATTACACGCATCTGGGAGGTCCAGATTGGCCATGGCCATTGGCTCTCCTGGCGGCAGCAGCCCTGTGTCAAGCACCAGAAAAATGGCAACTTTATTCCCTTTGTGATTCCAGATCACATCTAATGTGATGTTCTTAGCGTCAGAGTTTATAGTGATGGCTCCCTGATTCTCCACCTTCCTGATGGTGGTAGGGGAGCAATTCCCCTGCTGGGCCCATCTTGTTGTATTATTCTGGATATTATTTCTGGAAGCCTAGCCCAGAGCCTTCCAGGATTGTGCAAGCTCCTTGTTTCCTGTATTAAATGGCAAACCTACTCCAGTATTCTTGCCTGGGAAATCCCATGGACAGAGGGGCCTGGTTGGCTACAATCTATGGGGTCACAAAGAGCCAGACTAAACAACAATACATAAAAGCTAAAGTGGTTTCTACTTGCAACTAATCCCTGATTAATATAAAGATTATTATGGATAGAGACATGGAGATGACTGTGATATTTTACATGAGAATCGATGACTAAACTAGCATGCTGTCATGGGAAAATATGTAGAGGGGATATATCTGAGAGATATTTAAGAGATTGAATGAACAGGGCTCCGTGATTGATTGAATATGTGATTGGGGAGGAATGACAAGTGACTCATAAATTATTGACTTGAGAAATTCTGTGGGTGGTGGTGCTATTTCTAAAGTCTATCTATCAAGTTGGCACTGGAGCAGTTTGGGTAGAAAAACTAGGCATTTGATTCTGGACATATTCTGTTTAAGGCATATTTAAAGTAGTCAGAAGGACATGTAGCAAAATCGGTTGAATATACGAGTCTGGAGTTCAAAGGAAAGACGCGAGTTGAATATTTGTGAATCCATTGTATAAAGATGGTAATTAAAGCCTTGGAAATGCATATATAGTAGCTTAGGGCACATGCAGAGTGAGAAAAACTAAGGCACCAGATAGATGAGAGAGAGAGAGAGAGAGAAAGAGAGAGAGAGAGAGATTATCATTTAATGGGCACTGAAAGAAGAGGAAGTCAAAAGGAACCAGAAAGGAGCAGCTGGATAGGCAGAGGGGATGCAAAGAGAGAGAAGCCAAGGAAAGGGAATGCACTGAAGACTGAGGGGGAGAACCAAGCAGGATAGGAACTGAAAGTCATCCACTAGATTTAGTAGCATTTTGAGGTCAGAGGTAAAGTGGCAGGGAAGAAACCAGATTGGAGTGGGCTGAGAAAAGAGTAGGAGGTGAGGAAATGGAGGAGACACATGTAAACAGTACCATGGGGCAGCTTTCACCAGCTCATATGTCAGGAAAGCTCAAAATAACAATAAGAATGGCAGGCACATGCTGAAAGGGCTCGCTTCTGGCCATATCTTGAGTTCTCCATAATCCTTCTATAAGGTGGACACTTTATAGTCTACATGTGAAGGAGAAATGTAACCATGAAAAAAATTACTTAAAATCTCTGGCTATGAGAGAGAAGAGAGAGGAAGGCAGTAGCTGGAAAGAAGGTAGGGCTGAGAAAAGATTTAAGTTTTTAAGAGAGAAGAAGCTTGAGCTTGTTTCATTTCTGATGGGAATGAGCCAAGAAAAGAGAAAGGACTGTTGATTCTTCAAGGTTCCTGGGAAGACAAAATGGCACAGGATCCAGAACACAGGAGAAGGGAAGGCTATCTTATGTCAAGTTCCCTAGAAATAAAGCTTGACATGGGGATTTTGTGCTACTGATTTACTGTGAGAGTGTTCTCAAGAAAAACATGAAAGGCAGTATGGGAAGCAGGGATTTGAAGGGGAAAAAAGCTAAGCAATGGTGTGGTTTCAGAAATCCGGCCTCAGCCCCTCAGGGAGCTCTGGTTTGAGAACTGCTCCTGCTGAGTTTGTCTACCCTTGAGGCAAAGGGGCTGGACCTTTGTAACCCTACACCATTACCCATCAGCTGCTCTCTTGCTCTCTTGCCTGTGTAAGGCAGCTTCCATAAACCAAGGGCAATCTTTTAGAAAGGGTGCAGGAGTGAGCCATTAGCAGCCAACACCCACAGCAGTTGGGGTATGGGTGTGCCTCCCCGTTAAGGGTATCTAGGTGGGGTCTCAATAACAGAGGCTGTAGGAGTAGTGCAGGAACATTTACATTTTTGGATTTAAGGATAAATAGAAAGTAAGAAGGCAAGGGAATCTGAGATTTAAGAAGAGGAGAAAATGTTGAAAATAATAGGATATGAACTGACCAGGAAAACCTAGTAGACTTCCTGTACAGTTGAGGGTGGTGGCCATGAGTTTCTAATGGTACCAATGAGCCAACTTGTGTTATTTCCTCCACTGGTACCCAATAGTCCAGATGCAGCCAGTAGTCCAGAAGCAGTTAGATTCATCTGCAGCTGGAGTCAGGGTAGGTGCTTTGAAACAGCAGAAGATAAAAGAAGTTTAGGCACTAGTTATGGTCCTTAGTGACTAGCTGGCATAAGGATAAGAAGAGAAAACTGATAAGAGTCAATGGCTGGAGGTCTCCATGAAGTTGGAGAAAAGATCTGGTGGAGGCTTGTTGAGTTAAATAGCTTAAAGGATAGAATTTCATGGGCATTTTAGAGAGCGCTTCGAACCTTTGATCTGAGAGAGTGAACCATGGGAAAGGATGCCTGACTTGAGCACATTACCAGAGTCATCAATGAATGAAGATAGAAATGGCTACAAAATTAAAAGTGTGGCAAAGTGGTGTGGAGACTATTGCAGTGAGAAGCTGCATGCCTCCAAGGTGGAGGGATTGTATTTCCTTTCAAGGCTCTGGGGATGCCCTAAGTCTTATGGGAAGATTTGGTCACTGGGCTCCTTCAATAACCTATGATCATTTGGGTTTCTGTCTACTGTGCCCTAGAATGTCTCAAAACTCTTATTTTTTCCCTTGAGGTACAAGGAACTCAGCTAGGCATTGTATTCAGAAGGGAGAGCCAAGGGTCTGTGCTCCTAGGCAAGCATTTCAGCCACAGTGGATCCTTGCATCCTTAGGGTCACTACCAAAATAGCATCACTTTAGGGCACTGTCAGAGAGCATGGGGACCTATTTTCTTTGGGAGATAATTTGGTATAAAAAGCTATGCCTTCAGGACCTTTGGGATAAGGTAAGCTCACTCCTTCCTCCTCATCTTGGGACTGAGGCAGCACATTCAGTGATTTCATGACTGAACTTCAGGATCCAATTTGCCTGATTTGATTCTCAATATGATATTCTAGCTCACACGTGTGTTTCCTCCTCTGTAAAATGGAGACAATTATACTAAATTCTTAAGTTTTTGATAAGGAACTGCCATGTTGAGACTCTTAGCATAGTTTCAGGCATATAGAAACTCCTCACTAATAGTTAGTTCAGTTGCTCAGTCATCTCCGACTCTTTGTGACCCCATGAATCGCAGCACGCCAGGCCTCCCTGTCCATCACCAACTCCCGGAGTTCACTCAGACTCATGTCCATCGAGTCGGTGATGCCATCCAGCCATCTCATCCTCTGTCATCCCCTCCTCCTGCCCCCAATCCCTCCCAGCATCAGGGTCTTTTCCAATGAGTCAACTCTTCGCATGAGGTGGCCAAAGTACTGGAGTTTCAGCTTTAGCATCATTCCTTCCAAAGAAATCCCAGGGCTGATCTCCTTCAGGATGGACTGGTTGGATCTCCTTGCAGTCCAAGGGACTCTCCAGAGTCTTCTCCAACACCACGGTTCAAAAGCAGTTAGCCATTAGTACTTTTACAAAAGCCCACTTCCTTTCACAGGTGTCATGGAAACACTGGCCTTTTGAGTCAGTATGGGGTCAAACTCTGGCTTCTCTACTTGGTTGTATGGTCTGGACAATTTATTTACATCTTAGAACCTTGGTTTCTTTATACGCAAAATGGGAGTAAGCATCTAGAAACAAAGAATAGAATGATGATTGCCAGGGGCTATGGGGAGGGGATTGGGAGTTCCTAACTAATGGGCATAAAAGTTTAGTTATGCAAGATGTTGAAATTCTAGAGATCTGCTACGTGACTTAGTGCCTGTAGATGACAATACTGTATTGTGCATTTAAATATCTGTTAAGAGGGTAAGATCTCGTGTTAGGAGTGCTTACCACAATAAACAATCAAAAATGTTAAGTAGTCAATGTGCAAAAAATGGAGTAATAGTAGTTTTATAAGGATCAAATGAGATATGTATACAGGAAACAGAGTGGTCAGCTACTGTTCACATTTTTTTTTTGGCTGCACCAAATGGCTTGCGGGGTCTTAATTCCCAGACCAAGGACTGAATCTGGGCCCCTGGCAGTAAACACGCAGAGTTCCAACTACTGGACCGTCAGGGAATTCCCGTGTTCACACTTTTTATTGTTTCTGTTTGGAGATGTAACAGTATTAACATTGCTGATAAGAACTAGTTAACTGGGCTTTTGGTACTAAATCCAAGGCCTTTTGACCAAAGTATCTTAAGGTTTTTCAACACTGAGAATGAACAGAGGAAAACAAGCTTATTATGCACATGTTCAGGGTTTAAGGGGATATGGATGTTTAAGCAGTGTGGAGCCTCTTATTTTCAATGAATGTAAAGTCCACAGGCGCCCTTAGAGTCCATCCAGCTTACCCATCCTTTTCACATGGGGAGCTTTGGCCTCCGAGGAGGATGGGGCTGTCTCAGTGTTGGGGTGGTACCTGCACTGTGGTTTAAACCTTGCCAGTAAATTACTACTAACCCAACTATACAAGAAAAAGAGGCAATTTACTTTCATTAAGGGCAAAATGACATGGATTTCACCGAGTCAGAGAAATGCTCCCCCCAGAGGCCCTGGACATTGAACAGTTTGGTTGGCGGGTGAGTTTCCGTGCGTTTTTCTGCTATTTCTCTGAGATCACTCCTCCCGCCTTATAGATGTGCTATAGTCATGATAGGATCTCAGCGTGAAGACCCATGGCAATTTTTGATCCAAGGGGAGAATTTAATTGAATTTATCCCAGAATATAAGTGTGAAAGATACTTTTCTCCAGGGCCATTTCTATTCTTATCTCGAATCCTTCATTGACCTGAGTTGCATCTCAAAGGCAAGGAATCACTATAAAAGAAATGTCATATTTCAAAAAAAAAAATTCATGTATAGTTTCCTTGGCAGGAAAACTCCTTTTTACAACCTATGATTGTTTTGTTTTTCTTAACCCAGAATGGACTGTGTCACACGAATCAGTCCTCATGAGCTGCACATTCAGATCATGTATATACCTCACTGTACTCCACCACCTCAATGTTTTATTCATCAGCACCTGCTTCTCTGTCACTGAAACTTGTTTTGCTCAGAGTAGCTTCCTTTCAGCCTTTTATCAAATAATCTCCAGTTCTCCATTAATAATTTGACAGGAAAAGACTGGAGATGGTGTTCTGCACAGTGTCACAAATATGCCAGTGATTTCATTTGAATTACAGCCATGGAATGTCTACCTTTGCAATCAATGGTCTCCTTCCTTTCTTGGATGATAATAATTTTTTATTATAAGTAGTGCTTAACGAACTCAATAACATTCCCTGGTGATTTTCTGTAACAGCAGCCATACAGAAGTATAATTTCAAAGTCCCTCTGATCTCATTCAGCTTTATGCTGTTAGATTAAATGTCAAAGTTGTCTATGTACCATCTGCAAGATTTCTTCTATTCTGAATACTCTTAGTTTGCTCTCAATTATCTGGTGAATCATTCTATACATTTATCACTAGNATCTGTGTCTCTTTTGCTGTCTCATATATGGGGCTGTCATTATCATCTTTCTAAATTCCATATATATGCATTAAAACACATTAGTTTATATTTTTCTTAATCTATATCAACAAAAAGTTGGACATAAGCACTTAATGGGTTAAAGGTAAAAAGCACCTTGAAGATAGCAAATATTGGAAATAATTCAAATATCTGTGTACAGAAAATTGGTTAAATATATTCATAGTAGTCCATGCTATGAATATGTGGCTATTAAAGAGTGCAGTAGGTCAAAAGCATTAAAAGGGATAGAAGAATTTTTGTTAGCAAAAATTATAATACACAAAGAAGAAAATAATAGATATGAATCCTTATGAAATAAAACACTAAGTAAGAAAATATGTATAATAGAAATGCTTAAAAATGCACGGAGTATTTGATAGAACCATATTAGCACTGAGAGACTTTGATCCAGGTCTTTTGGAGTACGATAGGTCAACTAAACAAAACAAAAAGGGAGGCTTCCCTGTTGGCTCAGTGGTAAAGAATCTGCCTGCCAATGCAGAAGTCATGAGTTCGATCCCTGGTCTGGGAAGATCCCACATGATGTGGAGTAACTAAGCCTGTGTGCCACAACTACTCAGCTTGTGCTCTAGAGCCTGGGAACCACAACTACTGAGCCCACGCACCTCAGCTACTGAAGCCTGCCCGCCCTAAAGTCCATGCTCTGCAGCAGGAGAGTCTACCCCAGTGAGGAGCTTCTGAACCGAAACAAAGCGTAGCCCCCACTCACCGCAACGCGAAAAAAGCCCGCACAGCAATGAAGACCCAGCGCAGATATGAATAAACACACAACACGAAAAGGGCATAACTGACGTGAATACCACAATTGACAAACTTGAAATATATTTGGTATACTACAAATAGAGAACACACATTTCTACATTTTTTTGGATATGCTCACAAATTATTTATAAAAACTGGCCCTTGGTTATAAACAAGAGCCTTAAATTCTCCAACTATAAACATTTTTGGACCACAGTGCAGTGAAAAGACAAATCAGTGAAATAAAAATCGTCCCCTGAAAAACGCTACTTTGAAATTTTTTAAAAGCTGCCTTTAAAATAGTTTTTTGTTCAAAGAAAAAAAATCACAACTGAGATGAAAATGTATTTGTGATTGAAAGTGGAAGTGTTAGTTTCTCAGCCGTGTCCAGCTTTCTGCCACTCCATGGACTGTAGCCTCCCAGGCTCCTCTGTCCATGGGATTCTCCAGGCAAGAATACTGGAGTGGGTAGCCATTCCCTTCTCCAAGGGATCTTCCCGATCCAGGGACCGAACTCAGGTCTTGTGTATTGCAGGCAGAGTCTTTACCTTTTGAGGTACCAGAGATGTAAATTAATTTATCTTAAAACCTTTAGAATGATCTTTTTAACATAGAATCAAAACATGTCACTACCCTGTTTAAAACACCTCAGTCTATTTCCATAGCAACTTGAATAAAAATCCAGATTTCTTTCATGGCCTTCAAGTGCCTACATAACCTGTTCCTGCCTAATTCTCCAACCTCACCACTTACATCTCTACCTTCTATCAGTCCCCTGCAGCTGCACTGCCTTTCTTTTCAAGCAGCAGAGTGTCAGCTTTTGCTTATTTATTTTTTCTGCCTGAAAATTGCTTCTTCACACCAGTGATATCCAACAGAACTTTCTGTGATTATGGAAATATTCTGTGTCTGTTCTGTCCAATATACTAGTCACAAGCCACACGTGGTTCTTGAGCACTTGACTTGTGAATAGGGCAACCGAGGAACTGGATTAATTAATTAAGTAAAGCTTAATTAAAATTAAAATCTAAGCTTAATTAAAAAATTTTAACTTATTAAAATTTCTTTTAACTAATGAAATTTGGGTAGCTAGTGGTCATTTCAGACATTACAGCTCTAAACATTTGCCTAACTGTTTCTTATCATTCAAACTTCATTCATCAATATTTCAACATAAATATTGCCTCAAAGAAACTTTCAGTAGGTGATCAAATAAAGCTTCATGATTCAGTCTTTGTAAGTTGTGTGTTTCTGGGAATTTATCCATGTTTTTAAGTTATCTAACTTGTTTATATAAAAGTTGCTCAGTGAAGTCGCTCAGTCGTGCCTGACTCTTTGCGACCCCATGGACCAAGGTCCTCCGTCCACGGGGTTTTCAAGGCAAGAGGACTGGAGTGGGTTGCCATTTCTTTCTCCAGGGAATCTTTCCAACTCAGGGATCGAACCCAGGTCTCTCACATTGTAGACAGATGCTTTACCATCTGAGCCACCACGGAAGAGTCAAAATTATTCATAGTATTCTCTTATAAACATTTTTTTATTTCTGAGGCATCAGTTATAATAGCCCATATTTCATTTCTAATTTTAGTGAAGACTTCTATTTCTTTTTCTCTTAAGTTAAATAAGGGTTTGCCAATTTTGTTGATCTTTTAAAAAGACAAACTCTTAGATTGGTTGACTTTTTTCTGTTTTTCTAGTTTACATTCCATTTGCCTTTGCTCTAATTTTTATTACTCCCTCCCTCCTTGATAACTTTGGCTTTAGTTTGTTTTTCTTTTCTAGTTCTTTGAAGAGTAACTTTAAAGTTGTTGACTTGAGATCTTTTTTCTTTTTTTAATGTAAGCATTTATAGCTATAAACGTCCCTCTTAGCACTGCTTTCATTGCATCCAATAACTTCGGCATTTTGTGTTTTTACTTTCATTTGCCTAAGGATATTTTCTAATTTCTTTTTGACTTCTTTGACTCTTTTTGTTGTTAACGAGTATGTTTAATATCCACATATCTGTTTTCCAGTTTTCTTTCTGCTACTGCTAAGTCACTTCAGTCGTGTCCGACTCTATGCGACCCATAGACGGCAGCCCACCAGGCTCCCCCGTCCCTGGGATTCTCCGGGCAAGAACACTGGAGTGGGTTGCCATTTCCTTCTCCAACGCATGAGAGTGAAAAGTGAAAGTGAAGTCACTCAGTCATGTTCAACTCTTAGCGACCCCATGGACTGTAGCCCACCAGGCTCCTCCGTCCATGGGATTTT
>SJYX01002168.1:647734-711907 GCA_006410675.1 Oreotragus oreotragus | reverse complement strand
TCTTGTCAAGGCTATGATTTTTCCTGTGGTCATGTATGGATGTGAGAGTTGGACTGTGATGAAAGTGAGCCCCGAATAATTGACACTTTTGAACTGTGGTGTTGGAGAAGACTCTTGAGAGTCCCTTGGACTGCAAGGAGATCCAACCAGTCCATTCTGAAGATCAGCCCTGGGATTTCTTTGGAGGGAATGATGCTAAAGCTGAAACTCCAGTACTTTTGCCACCTCATGCGAAGAGTTGACTCATTGGAAAAGACTCTGATGCTGGGAGGGATTGGGGGCAGGAGGAGAAAGGATGACAGAGGATGAGATGGCTGGATGGCATCACTGACTCGATGGATGTGAGTCTGAGTGAACTCCAGGAGTTGGTGATGGACAGGGAGGCCTGGTGTGCTGCGATTCATGGGGTCGCAAAGAGTCGGACACGATTGAGCGACTGAACTGACTGACTGAGTAGGAGTATTAACGTGTAATGTTTGAGGGTAGAACTAATAAGTTATTCTAACATCTAGCAGAATATGTGGCAGATAATAGAAGTTGAATACATTTGAGTCAATAAAAGATTTCAAAGATATCTCTCTGAAGTGAGATCAAGTTGGAAGTATACCAAAATCTCAGCTTCCAGAGAAATCATTTTTATACCTTTTAAAGGATATATAATTCCTAGGTATCCCTACATTAAAATCTCCTAAAACAGCAAGCAGAAGTGCCTTTAATCTCTTTCCTGATACTCCTTTGCTCACAGACTTGCTGCTCTTTCAGAGTTCCTCTACTTTTGTGCAGGATTCATTCCCTTCTTTCTCCTGTCCCCTTTCAATGCCATAACCTTACCTGGAGTCTCTTTTCTCCACTAAAGTCAAGTCTTACAGTTTTTCGGTCAGGTCTGTCAAAAGTCAGTTCCTTCCTGAGCAAAAGATAATTGCTTTGGAAATCTGAGTACTCAAACCCAGAGGTAGGTAGTGGTATCAAGGTATGCTGGTGGACTACTCTGTTGGCAGAAAAGTTCCTTGATAGTGTTACTCATGCATTTAAATCATGAGAAGCAGCACTGCTTCTATAGCTCTTGCTTACAGATACATCCTGTACGTGTTTCTATTTGTCCTTCTGTAAGGAAGGTACATTACTTTACTAGNCCTGCATACAGATTTTTCAAGATGCAAGTCAGGTGGTCTGGTATTCCCATCTCTTTCAGAATTTTCCACAGATTATTGTGATCCACACAGTCAAAGGCTTTGGCATAGTCAATAAAGCAGAAATCGATGTTTTTCTGGAACTTTCTTGCTTTTTCCATGATCCAGTGGATGTTGGCAATTTGATCTCTGATTCCTCTCCCTTTTCTAAAACCAGCTTGAACATGAGGAAGTTCAAGGTTCATGTATTGCTGAAGCCTGGCTTGGAGAATCTTGAGCATTACTTTACTAGCGTGTGAGATGAGTGCAATTGTGCGGTAGTTTGAGCATTCTTTGGCATTGCCTTTCTTTGGGATTGGAATGAAAATGGACCTTTTCCAGTCCTGTGGCCACTGCTGAGTTTTCCAAATTTGCTGGCATATTGAGTGCAGCAATTTCACAGCTTCGTCTTTCAGGATTTGAAACAGCTCAACTGGAATTCCATCACCTCCACTAGCTTTCTTCATAGAGATGCTTTCCAAGGCCCACTTGACTTTACATTCCAGGATGTCTGGCTCTAGATGAGTGATCACACCATCGTGATTATCTGGGTTGTGAAGATCTTTTTTGTACAGTTCTTCTGTGTATTCTTGCCACCTCTTCTTAATATCTTCTGCTTCTGTTAGGTCCATACCATTTCTGTCCTTTATCAAGCCCATCTTTGTATGAAATGTTCCCTTGGTATCTCTAATTTTCTTGAAGAGATCTTTAGTCTTTCCCATTCTGTTCTCTTCCTCTATTTCTTTGCATTGATCGTTGAAGAAGGCTTTCTTATCTCTTCTTGCTATTCTCTGGGACTCTGCATTCAGATGCTTATATACTTCCTTTTCTCCTTTGCTTTTTGCCTCTCTTCTTTTCACAGCTATTTGTAAGGCCTCCCCAGACAGCCATTTTGCTTTTTTGCATTTCTTTTCCATGGGGATGGTCTTGATCCCTGTCTCCTGTACAATGTCACGAACCTCATTCCATAGTTCATCAGGCACTCTATCTGTCAGATCTAGGCCATTAAATCTAGGAAAATAGAGGGGGAAAAGGTAGAGTGCTGCTTTCCATGGGGTCACAAAGAATCAGCCATGACTGAGAGAACGAACTGAACTGAGTGACACATTTCTTTTTCTTGGGCTCTAAGATCACTGTGGATGGTGCCTATAGCCATGAAATTGGAACATATTTGCTTCTTGGCAGGAAAACTATGACAAACCTAGACAGTGTGTTGAATAGCAGAGATATTACTCTGTCAACAAAAGTTCCATACAGTCAAGGCTGTCGTCTTCCTAGTGGTCAGGTACAGTTGTGAGAGCTGGACCATAAAGAAGGTAGGGTGCCAAAGAATTGATACCTTCAAACTGTGGTGCTGGAGAAGACTCCTGAGAGTTCCTTGGAAAGCAAGGAGATCAGACCAGTTAATCTTAAGGGAAATCAACCCTGAAAACTCATTGAAAGGACTGATGCTGAAGTTGAAATTCCAGTATTTTGGTCATCTGATGTGAAGAGCTGACTCATTGCAAAAGGCCCCAATGCTGGGAAAGAGTGATTGCAGGAGGAGAAGGGGGCGACAGAGGATGAGATGGCTGGATAGCATCACCGAGGCAATGGACGTGAAATTGGGCAAATTTCAGGTGATGGTGAGGGACAGGGAGGACTAGTGCACTTCAGTTCACGGGTCACACAGAGTTGGACATCACTGGGCAACTAAACAACAACAGCTCTAGGCTCCAGGCACAATGTCCCACTGGGCTGTCTACCGAGGTCGTCATTGTTCTGTCTGTACCGCACCCTCTCTTCTGAGTATAGTGCCCTTTTTCCTGTGGTGATAGCCTCTGCTGCTCCAGTTCCCTGCTTTCACAACCCCAGAGTTGTGTCAACAGCTCAAGGCCAGGTGGACTTCTTCCCTAGGATATTTTTGAAATTGAGTTGGGACAATGATGTGACTTCTCAATATGAAGTGAGACTCAATTTCAAACATTTTGTTTACCATGGATCAGAGAGAATGAAACTAACACATAGAAAGTGGCACAGAAAAAAATTAAAAGCAAAGCTCTTATCCTTGGTTCCCTTGTTCCTTGGCCTGGCTGTATCCTTGCTCTTAGCATAGTTATCGGAGAAGGCACTGGCACCCCACTCCAGTACTCTTGCCTGGAAGATCCCATGGACAGAGAAGCCTAGCAGACTGCAACCCATGGGTCGCTGCAAGTCGGACACAACTGAGCGACTTCACTTCACAATAGTTATATGAACCAGTACTTCCGCCTCTTTTAACCAAGCTGATTCAAATTGTGTTTCTGTCATTTGCAATCAAAAGAACCTTGTCATGTTCAATCCTTCAAGTGTATACAAATTATTTTGGGGGAACCAAATTCTCAAAGAGGTCAGAGGTCCAAGGCAAATTAAGAATCCTTTTTCTATGCTCTCTAGTAGGCTATTTGCCATATCTTGTCCATGCCTTTTGTTTTTTTTTTTTTTTTTGGTCTTTGGGTTCTTTGTCCAGAGATCAGCCCCACTAACCCAGGGTATGCTAAACCAGGGATTATTGTTTCAGGGAGAAAGTTCTGGAAGGGGCTTCTTTCTGGAAGAAAGAACTATGGGGAATGTAAGGAGTCCCCTATTGTCTATAATGCGAGGCATAGGGATTACGTGAGAGGCACCCTTGCAGAGCATAGGTTCTGGACTCTATGTCTGAATTTGAACCCCAGCTCTCCCTAAAATTGATTATATGCTGTTGCTGCTGCTGCTGCTAAGTCGCTTTAGTCGTGTCCGACTCTGTGCGACCCCATAGACGGCAGCCCACTGGGCTCCATCCCTGGGATTCTCCAGGCAAGAACACTGGAGTGGGTTGCCATTTCCTTCTCCAATGCATGAAAGTGAAAAGTGAAAGGGAAGTCGCTCAGTCATGTCCGACTCTTAGTGACCTCATGGACTGCAGCCCACCAGGCTCCTCCGTCCATTGGATTTTCCAGGCAAGAGTATTGGGGTGGGGTGCCATTCCCTTCCCTGAAAATTGACTATATAGACTTACAGAATTTATTTTCTCTGTGCTCTAGTTCACTTGTCTATAAAATGGGGAGGTCTATAGCCACCAGACACTCCAGACCACCATCTTACAAGCTAAGAAACAAACAGAAAGAAAAGTCTTTTCCCAAAAAATTCTAGCAAAAGTCCCAGCAATAAGTCTGGAGGGCCAGCAGTGCTTAAAAGCCACACAATCTAAGAGTGGAGGCTGCATGGTTCCTCAAAGAAAGTCAGCCTTTCTTGAGCAACATAAAGAAAATGGACACAGCTCCCTGGTGGTAATCTGTGAGCCTCATGCTTTTCTGAGCACACAGTAGGTGCTCTGTAAGCACACAGTAGGTGCTCAATAAATACTCTTCCCTTTAGCCTGCTAGCACCATGCCTGACTAATATTGAAAACACCTTGATTTTCAGTACTATGATCCCGTCCTGCTTTTTAGGCAGAAAAATCTAGAGAAATACTAGGATCAGAAATATAGCATAACACTTAAAAAAAGTTTCTCTCATTTTTTCTAAGTTGTGAATGGTGCTCAGTAGCCTTAGACTCAGGCGTTGAGTAGCAGGCTGCAAGGTGTCTTTGGAAACTCAGATGGGATTAATAGTCATTCAATTGCATGTGGATCACATGACTCAAGGCAGACCATAAATACATGGTCAAATAGGAACCAGGTCCAGGGCTGTCAGTCTGAACAGGGCTTTATGGGGACACCACGTAGGATCCCAGTGTCCCTGTGGGGACCCTGCTGCCATCAACTTGTGGCCCCCAGCCAGCCTGGGATGCAGACCTCCCAGGACACAGCTGGGGTTTGCTCTTCAGGTAATATGCTGTGGAAAGGAAGTTTTCGCCTGCCTGTAAGTCGGCTCAAGCCCAGACGCCGAGACAGTTCTTTAAAGGCAAGGATAATCTGACCAATATAACACAGATGGAGCCCGCCTGGTTAAATGTCACGAAATAAGGGAATCAAGATAATAACAAGAAGGAGGAGAAAACCTCCCTCTGTTTTCTCACCAGCAGCTCTGAGGCTTCTCCAAATAGGGAGTGCTGCAGGCTGGCTCAGAGAAGGAGAGGGGGTGACAAGGGACCTGGGATTCCTCCAGCAGGTGTGAATTTGAGGCAGGGTGTTTTGAAAATATTTTGGTCTTTAATCTGTTTTTTAAAAATATAAGAATAATGATGGGAAGAATCACATTATCAGACCCTAACAGGTAATCTTTTGTTGGAAAGAGAGAAAGACAAGGAGAGATGGAGAGAGAGTATATGAGCACGTGTGTCTGATACCCTGAAGATGATGATGTCATCTCTTGTTGATGGTAAAAAAAAAAGGATGATCTGGAGAAGGGAGCAGCTCCTGGAAAGACTCATCACAGCAAGTGGGTGGGAGCAAAACAGTGCTTGAGTGGCTCTGAAATTCATCGACATCTGGTGGAGGAAGAGGAAGTGAAGGACGTGCTAGTAAATACCGTCTGCTTTACCTGCCCAGCATCACTGGTCCCTTCTGCTTGGAATTCCTTTAGCCCTTTATGCATGGGGTCTGTCTTAATCTTACTTGCCCCTCCTATAGCCATAGTTGAATGGTCAGAGGTGGGAACCTGACCTAAGATGGGCCAATGATAGTATCTTTACCATCCTGGCCGTGACTGATTGGTTTAGGAATGAACCTTTGATCCATCTGATTCAATAAGCCTCTTCTCTGGTGGTTCAGCTGGTAAAGAATCTGCCTGCAACATGGGAGACCTGGGTTTGATCCCTGGGTTGGGAATATCCCCTGGAGAAGGGAAAGGCTACCTGACTCCGGTATTCTGGCCTGGAAAATTCCATGGACTGTATAATCCACGGTGTTGTAAAGGGTCAGACGTGACTGAGCGACTTTCACTCACTAGGAATTTATATTAGAAACACAGATCTTCTCCATTCAATGTCTCTCTGGTGGATGATAAACTTGGAGCGTCAGGGAGCCGCGTTCTCTGAGGTGTAGAGGAAGCCTCTCTATGGAGTGAGAGGTGAAGCCAAGGTATAGAAGGCAGCAGGGATGCAGGCATTTGGCGGCAACTGAGGCTGGCCTCCATCTGCTCCTGAGGCCCATTCTTGCCTTTCTGTGGCTGACTGCCCAACTTTTCCTCGGATTCCCTTGAGCCTATGAAATTCCTTTATTACTTTGGCCATTTCCAGTGGCTTCAGTTACTTATAGCTGAAAAAGCCTTAACAGCTCAGGCACTTAAAATGGTCCTAAGAAGACAGAGAGTAGAAAGGTGTTGCCAAGAGCTTGGAGGAGGAGTGGTGGGGAGTTAACAAGCAAAGAGTTTCCGTTTTCTAAGATGAAGAGAGTTCTGGAGACTGGCTGCACAACAATGTGAATGTGCTTGCCGCTACTGAACACTATAAAAGTGCTTAGAAAGGTACATGCGTTCTCTGAGGTGTAGAGGAAGCCTCTCTATGGAGTGAGAGGTGAAGCCAAGGTATAGAAGGCAGCAGGGATGCAGGCATTTGGCGGCAACTGAGGCTGGCCTCCATCTGCTCCTGAGGCCCATTCTTGCCTTTCTGTGGCTGACTGCCCAACTTTTCCTCGGATTCCCTTGAGCCTATGAAATTCCTTTATTACTTTGGCCATTTCCAGTGGCTTCAGTTACTTATAGCTGAAAAAGCCTTAACAGCTCAGGCACTTAAAATGGTCCTAAGAAGACAGAGAGTAGAAAGGTGTTGCCAAGAGCTTGGAGGAGGAGTGGTGGGGAGTTAACAAGCAAAGAGTTTCCGTTTTCTAAGATGAAGAGAGTTCTGGAGACTGGCTGCACAACAATGTGAATGTGCTTGCCGCTACTGAACACTATAAAAGTGCTTAGAAAGGTACACTTTGTGACTGTATTTTACCACAATTTTTTAATGCCTCTGAAAAGAACACACAAAAAAACATGCTTCCCCCAAATCTCAAAGTCAAGGGTCAACCTTGTGGCGGATTAAGACCACTGATTATTTTCTTGGTATCAGTTTTGTGACTGAGCTTGAAGCTCTTTCCACCCCAGTCTGACTAGATCCCATCCCTGATCACCTTTGCTTTGTGTGACCTCATTTTAAGAACATGGAGTCTATGAGGCCAAGCTCTAACAAGTAATTTAGAAAATACATTGGTTCCCTCAGAACCAAGTTCATTTGGTTTCTTCCAAAGCCTACTCCAGTATTCTTGCCTGGAGAATCCCATGGACAGAGGAGTTTGGTGGGCTACAGCCCATAGGGTCGCAAAGAGTCGGACACGACGGAGTGACTGACACAACCACCAACCTTGTAGAAATGACGTGGGTCTTTAGCCCTGCAGCCACCCTCCATCAGCCCAGATGACGGACGGCGGCCTGAGCAGATGCACGTGTGTGAAGAGGGCCCCAGTCTGGATGGGGGTCTCACAGAGGGCAAGAGAAGGACGCTCTGATCACAGCTCAATCTTAAAATCCTATTCTGAGCTGAAATTGTGGGGAGGGGCTTCTAATGGACACAGTGTGGTGCCCCGCGCATTCAGCACAAGTTGGCTGAATGACGGTGATAAGGAAGCTTTCCTCTAAGGGCTCAGCCAGAGGCAATGCAATCAACAAAGAAAGGATTTCAACAAAGAAAACTCCCGAGCTGATTTCCCTTTACCATGCTGAAAAGACCTATCAATCACAGCTATATAGCTTTGTCCCCTAGACACCTAAATATTTTGTATTTGAGTATATAATCTTATCCACAAACCGAGAAATCCCTTTCTTTGCAAAATGCGTATTAAAGACATAAAAATCTTCAAAACATTAAAAGGGAATTGACTTGTCAAGATGAAAATCTGTGCCCCTGCCAAGATGGGAAAATGGAAAAAGATTTTTATAAAATGTGTGGTAAAGGTGAGTTTACGTTTTAAGAGACACGGAAGAAGCCATGGGGTGGGGGAAAATAGACATGCATTTCTTTTCGAGCTAAATGCAGGATGTGTTTTAAAGTGCAAAGTGTAAAATTTTAAAGTCCTTCGGCTTTAAATCTATGCTTGTGTGTGTCTGTGAGCACACCCTTCTGAGGTGGCTCCACTGTCAGTGCTACATATTAATATTCTGGGCAGCAGCAAGATGATTTGATTTTACCAAATTTGGGAAGCTATTAATAAAAGCAGAATTGAAATAAATCACCATCCTGCAAATGCTGGCTGCTGGACTTTGAGGGAAGGCGAGAATCGTGAGACTGTGCAGCGTGAAAAGAAAAAAAATGAAAACAGTTCCCTTCTGAGCATCCGGCAGGGATGCTGTAGTAAGACCACCAGCTCTCTCTGCTGGAACCAGCCGTCCTGCTGATGGCAGGTTTGCTCAGCCCTTCTCTCAGCGCTGTGTGGATCCAGACTAGCCCTAACCCTCGCCTTGCCTTCCTTTTTTTCCCCTTCCTTTTTCAAGGACACATACATACACTGCAGTTCATCTGTTTCTACCTCTGGGAAAGTGTGATTCACCTTTTCAAGACAGCCAGTTGCTCTGGAAGAAGTTTCTTCAGCCTCAGTAAAACTGATAAAAATACATATTCTGCTTTTTTCTCCCCACAAAATCCTTGGAAATGGGCTTAGACAAAGTAATGAAATAGCTAAGGTATGTCCTAGTCACAGTTGCCCATAATCCCCATCGACATCACTCTTCTGTGCTCAGCCTGGTCTGCTTTCCCACAGTCCATGCTGGCACCATTTGACCTCTGATCCTTATCCTGGACATGTATTCCATCCCTCAGATCTTTCTTTTTTTTTCTAGGGAATAACAGGTAACAGTGATAGTCACCAGATAACAAACTCTACTCAGTTAATTTCCAAGGGAAAAAATCTGTACTTTAGTTAGGACATAAGTTTTTATCAGGTCCTTGCAGTGTGTCCAGTGAGATAGAGCGATTGGGAGGTGGTTGGGGTGGTAGCACTCTCTCTGGTCCTGGCCTGCCACTAGGTTTAAATCTTAACGTTTGATTACCTTCCTTCTCACCAGACCACGCTGCTTCCCTTTCCTGGTCATGGGTCTGCTGAAAACAAAAGTAACTGCCTGGTATTTTTAAAAGGCAGGCATTATTACCTCTAACCAAAATGATAGCACAGCAGTGCAACGAGGGCCTATTGACCGAGAGGGCCTCCAGCTTGTGGGGGGTCCCCACTGCCACCTCCCCACTAGATTTTGCTGGTGTGGAGCTAGCCTACCAGAACAACACTGAGGAAAAGAAGTTCAGAACTTATTTTGATGCTGAGATACAGATCTCTATCACTGACCCTGACAACTGAAGTCTTTTTAGAGGGTGTGAGTTTATGCGGAAAACCATAAAGCTGTCATTCAAAAGGACCCTGATCGTTGGTCAGAGAAAGGTAAAGTGTGTGCTATGATGGTTCTTGCAATGACTAGTTCCAAGGAGAAGATCCTGGAGTTAGCTCCTGTCTGGCTTCCTGGTAGCTGGGAAGGTCTGAGATCAACAGCTGGTGTAGCTCCATTTCTTGCTAATAACAAAGATGTGGAGGAGAGCCGATTGTTAAATTTAACAAAACAACAACAAATCCAAAATAATTATTCAGGGAGTCACATATCTGCTCTATTTGTTGAGATAATTCCCCAGCGTTTCTCTGGACCAAGATCCAAGTTGGCTTGTGTGTGCACGTATTTGTATATGTCTGAGGCTTCAGAACAGACTTCGTGGACCAGGAGAAGCCCACAAAGTGTATTTTAGATCAAAGCCAGAAAGTGTGCTCATGCATGCATATTTGCACATGTGTGCATGCGAATGTGTGTGATTGACGCTGCATCCTGGCAAGACTACAGAAATTTGATGAAAAGCAGATTGAAGGCAGCATGGAACTGCCCTGTTCCCCAGCAATGCTGAACACCTGCTATTCCCGGAAAGGCTCCAAGGTGCCCTGTTGTTCCCCATTCCTGTTTCTGCAATCATGTCTCACAAGCTGGAAGGTCCTCTTCATTACCTCTTTCAAGGCTTAGCTTAAGCATCTCTTTCAAAGCCTTCCTTGACTATAAACAAGCAGTTAGTCATTTCCCCCATGGTTCCCACTATACCTTGCATTCTCCTCTGATAGAACATTAAACTTCACCACCAGTATTTATTTACATGATTCTCTCCCCAGCTGTCTCAATTAGCGCAGGGATTATGCCAGGCAGGAGATGCTTCTGTGGTCACAAATCTGTACCGTGCAGAGCATGAAGACACTTAGCTGTGAGGAAAGCTAACATGGGC
Source organism: Oreotragus oreotragus (assembly GCA_006410675.1). NCBI lineage: Eukaryota > Metazoa > Chordata > Mammalia > Artiodactyla > Bovidae > Oreotragus > Oreotragus oreotragus. The sequence continues at coordinate 701,515 of SJYX01002168.1, read as the reverse complement.
AGCTCCTGCCCAGGCAGCCATCCGCAGGGCGCCAGGCATGTGCCCTGCATGCCTGATTGTCAGAGTGTGACAGGAGTGACCGGGATCTTTCTGGCATCTTACCAGAACTTCTAAGGGTTTCACAGATCTCACACCAAAGGAGAAAATCGGTTTGTTTCAGATTTCATTTGAAGAATATTTACGTGTTATAGAAGAGTTTTAGAAAATGAGATTTCTTTCTGGGTATAATTGATTTTCTTATGTCATTTGCATATGAGACAAGATTTTAATTTTGCCGCTTATCTCAGCTTCGCCATTTGTTCATTTACTTCTTTGACTAGTATTTACTGGGCAAAATTACCCCCAAACTGTCTCATGCACCTGGACGTGACACAGAAATCTTTATCCAGAATGTCATAATGTGGGATTTGGAAATATTGGAGGTAAAACCACTGTATTATCCATCTGTGGTGGCTGCCTCCCCCCTGCAACTTAATCTTTCTCCTGAAGAAGCCCAGACACCCTGATGATGGAGTTTACAGGAAGCTCACCAGCTCCTTCTGTGAGCACCTGTCTCTGCACAGCAGGAGAAAGGCAAACACAGTAAGACGCGAGGAAGGAAAAAGAGATCAGTCAATGTTTACTGAACATTCTCTACATGCTCAACACGAAGGAGACATAAGGAGAAAACAAAGCAGTCTTCTCCAGCCCCCTTACTCCAGCCCAGCGCAATGACCAAACTAACACATGGGCAATAATTACGAACAATAGAAGCCAGTTCATTCCCAATCAGCTTTCCTAAACTTCTTCCACAGAACTGATGCTGTGGGAAATGCAGGGTAATGATTCAGTTCCTGTCCACAGGGGGCTCCTGGCCTAAGGGACATCAACACATAACATGTAAGCTGCAGCAGTGGAGAGCTGTGATTGTGCAGTGAAGCAAATACTATGTCGACTGGAGGCCAGTGCAGCCTGTCAGAGAGGATGACACAGAGGGGTGAGTTCACTCTGGAACAATTAACTGCTACGAAGGGATTCTCAGGAGGTATTCTGATTATATTGAGGTCTGATACTGAACGGTACAATCAATTAGTTTGAAGAAGAGTTTCTTTCACTTTGCCAAGGCCCATTTGCTTCAAGATGTATCTTAAGCCAAAATGCCCCTGAAGGACATGGGTCCTCATACATAAAGCCTTTTCTTTGTTGCTTCCTTTCCCATTTACTTCTTGATTCATTCCACAAACTTTACTGAAGTCCCAGGCTCCAGGCAGGGTTCTAAGGACTAAGGAAACAGGGGCATACAAAAGAAAGTCCATGCCTTCAAGCTTTTATTTTGGTGCAAATAAACAAGATTATATCGGCTTTTGACAAGTGCTGTGAAGGATGAAGGTGTGAGGGACTAGGAGGTGCTTCGTAACGGGGACGTCCATGAAAAGGTGATGCTTACGTGTACAAATGGCTATATTTAAAATGGATAACCAACAAGGACCTATGGTATAGCACACGGAACTCTGCTCAGTGTTACGTGGCAGCCTGGATGGGGGGTGAGTTTGGGGGAGAATGTTTAATGTATGGCTGAGTCATTCTGCTGTGCATCTGAAGCCATTGAATTATTAATCATCTATACGCCAATATAAAATAAAAAGTTGAAAAGAAAAGGTGATGTTTGAGCTGAGACCTGAAGATAAGTAAGTACTGGACTGTGTGAAGATCTGGCGGGTGGGTGGAGGAGAGGCTCTTTTACGCTAACGGAGTTAGGAAATATCCACTAAACAAATGTGCCTTCAGGCCTTGATCACTTAGCCCACTCATAAAAGGACTTGACCATCAGTCTAGATAGGCTGTGTTCTGCTATAACAGTAAGTGATTCCCAGTCTCAGTGGTTTAGAGTGATACAGGCTAACAGGGGACTCGCGGCACGCGTCCATAGTGTACTGGGGAGTAACACGGGACTCGCGGCACGCGTCCATAGTGTACTGGGGAGTAACACGGGACTCGCGGCACGCGTCCATAGTGTACTGGGGAGTAACAGGGGACTCGCGGCACGCGTCCATAGTGTACTGGGGAGAGGGGTGTTTCTTCATGTCTCCTCACCTTGGGACTCAGGGTGATGGAACAGCCTAGATCTTTTTTTTTTTTTTTTTTCATTTGGCTGTATTGGGTCTTAGTGGCAGCATGCGAACTCCTAGTTATGGCATGTGAGATCTAGTTCCATGACCAGTAATTGAACCTGGCTGCCTGCTCTGGGAGCATGGAGTCTTGGCCACCGGACCACCAGGGAAGTCCCCAGCCTACATCATAATGTTGTGGCAAATGAAAGGAGAGGAAGAGACAATGATCAGTCACACACTGGCTCTTACAGCCTTTAACTGGAAGAGACTGCAGACATTGTATTGCCCAAAGAGCATCACACGTGCACACCTAACTCTAAGGGTTCACGTAGTGCAATCCTGCATTGTACCAGAAGAACAAAAATGTTTAGTGAACAGCACTAATGAGACGTTACGTGGGAAGAGTAATGAATTTATGTTTCTCGCATATCTGGTACATGAAATCAAGAATCTACACCTTCAAAGTTTGTCAGTGAGCCCAGGCAGTTTGGGCATCGTCTTGCTGAGCTCTCTGAACAAAGGAGCAAGCTTGGCTTCTGCTGTGAACACCCCCGTCTTAGTCTGCTCAGGCTGTCAGAACACCACAAACGGGATGGCATCAACATCAGAAACTTATTTCTCCCAGTTTTGGAGTCTGGAAAGCTCAGAGTTGTGGTTTGTCCTCATGACCTCATTCAAACTGGATGACCTTCCGAAGGTCCCACCTCCAAATATGCCATCATATTAGTGGTTGGGGCTTCAACATGAAACTTTGAGGAAGGACACAAATATTCAGAACTTTATAAGCCCTTTCTGTTACGAGGTGGCCTTTCAGAGCCATTTTTCCATCTGAACATTCTCCACTTACTCTGANCATTCAAACTGGATGACCTTCCGAAGGTCCCACCTCCAAATATGCCATCATATTAGTGGTTGGGGCTTCAACATGAAACTTTGAGGAAGGACACAAATATTCAGAACTTTATAAGCCCTTTCTGTTAAGAGGTGGCCTTTCAGAGCCATTTTTCCATCTGAACATTCTCCACTTACTCTGAAATGAAGGACACGGTGGGCAACAAAATCTCCAAAGATCTGGCAGCCAAACAAATGTGCCTTAATTTCTATTACCTTAGGACCCCAGAGCCACAGAGAGAGAGAGCGCTCCAAGGAACCAAAGTATCCATGAGATCATGTGGAAATGCAGAGAAAGTCAAGATCTGCGAGGGTGAAGTAAATGTCCATTGACAGAAGTGCTTGGCTCTTCCTCCAGGCTCAGAAGTCTGAGAGGAAGGAGACAAAGCTGGCCCCACACCTCTCAGCCTCTGCTCTCCCTCAGCAACCAAAACCCAGCGAGAGATGCTTCATCTCCCCAAATCTCCGTTCCCTGAAGCACATGCTTCAAAATGCTCAAAGAGCAACCAAGAAAAGCCTCTGGACTCATAGGTGTCTGAGCTGAGGCCTCAAGGAAAGCTCAGAAAGCAGCAGAGAAGCTGGGCTCTGGTTTCTAATGACAGTGGGAAAATGCCAGGAGAAGGGTGGGCAGAAGGGCAAGATGAAAGATTGGAAGCATTTCTGATGAAAGAGCCCGAATGAAGTGAGTGTGAGGGGAGGTGGGTGAGAGACACAGAAAGAGAAAGGAACGAGGCGGAACGAGTGCAGGTCAGGGGAGAACGGGTACCCACGGAGCGGTGTGACCCATCAAGTCACACGGAGGCCAGCTTGGCACAGTGCCACCTGCCAGCCACTCCCACCTTGGGGCGAGGAGAGATTGGTTTGTCGCTGTTAGGTTAGGGTTAGGGTCGTGCCTTTTAAAGCTGAAGACTCAAGAGTGGGCAGGAGCAGTGGGTGCAGGATTTGGCTGGAATGGCTCGTCCCCATTTCTCTGTCGATCCTGGAGAGCAAGGGTTAAGGATACTCACCCTGTCTTCTGCTCACAGCACCCTGATTTTCATATAGGGACCCTCCTTACCAATGCTTAACATCTTCGCTCTGTTACATTGTGCCAAGTTTGGACAGGTAAGCCAGGTTTGGCCAATATGAAGAAAGCGTCAACCAAATAATTGGTCTGGAGGCTGAGATGTGACCCAAACTAAACCAATCACACTAATAAGCCTCTTCTGGCTGCAAGCTTTCTGCCCAGTTTTCTCCGCGTCTACTAATTTGGCTTCTTCCCATGGCCACAGCCCAAATCCCTAATGTGTGATTTGAAAGCTAGCCTTGCTATTAACGAAGTTTGAGGCTTTGAGTAAGTTTCTCAAGCTCTCTGTGCTTATTCCCTCATCTGTAAAATGGGAATAATTGTATTATTTATCTCATCAGATTGTTAGCAAAAGTAATGCATCAACAGCTGTCAGTTGCTTAGAATGATGCCTCGCACATAGTAAGCTCTCAATAAGCACGAGCCAGCTCACCCAGTCTCTTATCCCATTTGCTGGCCCAGGAAGAGGTGCAAAGCAGTTGCCACTGCCGCAGGGTCTCTCCCTGCTCTTATTAGAGTACTGGGCTTTCCTCCCACCCCTCCCATGACCTTAAAAACCTGCAAAGGGCAAAGGGAGTCTTGATGCGTGGGGCAAGATTCCAAGGTGCACCCAGCCATGGCCCCAGAGGGGTGAGGCAAGCATCCCATCTTCTTGGCAGTGGAAAAGGCATGGGCTCCAAAGGGCACAGCAGCTGCAGGGCTGGCGGTCAGCAGGAAGGGCTTTCTGCAGCTGGGCAGCAAACAGCTTCAGAAAGGACAGTACATCAGTCCCTCCATGCTCTGAAACTTCTCCAAAGGGCTTGGAACCATTTAAAAGTTTATCTGTGGGTCTACTGCCTGCATAGGAATTGAATTATACACCCCTGAATTATATACTCTAACTACAGTCTCCTCCTCTTCATTTTATTTTCTGAAGTCTTAAATTGTCTATATAAAAAAGACAAAAGGTGAACTTGTAGGGGACAATAAGCTAAAAATCTCTGATGTCTCTAGTACTCCGTTTGCGGGGACCTTTCCTGCAGTGATGATGCTGTTTACCTTGGACATGTGGTGGGGTAGCCCTCCAAATGCCCAGGATTCGTTTTCAACTCCCCCATGTCAGAACACACAGTTCTTTCTTCATGGACCCTCCACTCAGCTTGTTACCATAGAAACTGCTGCCTGTGTCAGAGCACCTCTAAGAGGGTGGGAAGGAGGCATGAGCTGGTGCCATGGCAACACGCATCTCCTCAGCAGCAGCCCACACTCGGTGCCATCTTGATTCCAAAGAGGGAAAAATGGTCATGGGGATGCCTGAGTAGTTTCCCCAGGCCGGGAAGTGGGAACTCAAATTACTGATCCTTATCAGGAATTCAGGCAGCTCTGCCTGGAATGAAAGAATCAGGAAAGTTCATTTCAGAGTCCTGAGATGATCACAGGGGCCAGAACCATTTAAAGTCAAAGTACCAATGAGGCCGCTTGCGTAGTTGAAAAAGTTTAAGTGTTAATTAATCCTCATGTTTCCACTAACATTGTACTCACACGACTAATGCACACAGCATCAGGGTTAACTGTGAGGTGAGAAGCCAAACTCCATGGAATCAAATGCTGGCTTTGTCAAGTATGGATTCTGTGACCTCCCACAATGAGTCTGTGCCTCAATTTTCTAATCTGTAAGATGATAATAGCAGTCCCTAATTCGCAGGGTTTCTATGAGCAATAAGTCACTGAGTTTTATGCAAGCTCTAATCCCATCATATAATAATTCCCCAGTAAACGTTAGCTCTTATGATTAACACTAGTAATAATGTGATAGTAGTTATGAGTGCTTAACTGACCCCAAGCATGTGCTGAGCTCGTTACTTGCAGTATGACCTTTAGTTCTCAATAACCCCATGAGGATGTGCTGTTTTTTCCTGTACAGACCAGAAGCAGAGGCCACACTAATCAGTACTATCTCTCTAGAGCCTGCATTCTCAAGGGGGCAAAATCACCCCCAGGGGGGTAAAAACTGGCCCCTGGGAGGACAGGGGTTAAAAAAAGAAATCTCTCTTTAGGCATAAGCAGGGATGTATATAGTATGTAAACAGACATAAGTGTATCTGTGGTACTAATACCTCATGGATGAGTGGAAAGCAAATAAGGAAAAATGTCTAAAAAGACTTTTGATAAAGGTGATAGGTGATAATGAAACAGGGTTGAGAAATTAGCACATGGGAAGAGTTGGGAAGCTAAACTGAGGCAAATCCAACACCAGCCTGCACTCCCTACGGGCTGTCACAGCCAATATGTCCTGACCATCCTCCTTTTATACCACCTAGGTATTAAGGACAGGCAGAAGAAAGCACACCTTCCATAGTGACCTTGGAAGAAATGAGTCCAACACCCAAGAAATTGTTCTGAGCTTGTAAGAAGCAAGACCCCATGTAAATCTATAGGATCGTTGTGATTCCTGCACTGATGGTGAAGTCTGAAGTTGCCTGGGAGTCAAGTCCCAAAGCTCCTCTCTGACCTGTGAAAGAACAGTAGAGCAAAGGCTGAGGTCGGGGAAGCTGGCAGGGGCCAAGGAGGAGCCAGCAGACTCCTGCCTCAGTCTCCCCAGCTGCTGGGGTGGACAGTTTCCTGCCCTGACTAGCGCTCAGGTGTATGGAAAAAAAAAACTGACAGGGCTAAATCTTCCTGGAAACATTTCCCAAAGGACTGGAAGCTTTTCTATCCCCATCACCTAAGCAGATAACCTCTGGGCGTTGAGCTTCTAATTGGAAGAAACAGCACCGGAGGGCTGGCAGGTGGCAATGGCCACAGGGCAGTGAAATGGGAGACTCGGAGCCCATGATGACATCCCCGTGATACACACCACCCCCCGCCCACACATCCGCCCCTGGGTATGTGAACAAAACCACTCAGCAGAAATGAAAATCAACCTGGATACTGATGATATGCAACATTTCAGGATTTGTTCAGCAACTTCACGTCCATCAGAGCAAGGAAAAATCTCTGCCACTGATTACATAATTACAAGAAGTAGCACAGAGAGGGAGCAGGACCTGTTCAACATTTCCCCAGAGGGGCCCCATAGCCCAGAGACCTTCAGACTGTTTTCTTTGGTTGTAACTAAACTTAGGAGGGACTCCTTACACTGTAAACAGGGATGTGCACACACCTACGTGTTGAGTTGAAATCAAGTGTCAAGAAAGAATAAAAGTCCTTAATATGGACAATGCTCTTTGATATTCCCATCTGGAACCTGATGTAGTCTCTTTTTACAAGTGCATGTGACAGGGCTAAATCTTCCTGGAAACATTTCCCAAAGGACTGGAAGCTTTTCTATCCCCATCACCTAAGCAGATAACCTCTGGGCGTTGAGCTTCTAATTGGAAGAAACAGCACCGGAGGGCTGGCAGGTGGCAATGGCCACAGAGCAGTGAAATGGGAGACTCGGAGCCCATGATGACATCCCCGTGATACACACCACCCCCCGCCCACACATCCGCCCCTGGGTATGTGAACAAAACCACTCAGCAGAAATGAAAATCAACCTGGATACTGATGATATGCAACATTTCAGGATTTGTTCAGCAACTTCACGTCCATCAGAGCAAGGAAAAATCTCTGCCACTGATTACATAATTACAAGAAGTAGCACAGAGAGGGAGCAGGACCTGTTCAACATTTCCCCAGAGGGGCCCCATAGCCCAGAGACCTTCAGACTGTTTTCTTTGGTTGTAACTAAACTTAGGAGGGACTCCTTACACTGTAAACAGGGATGTGCACACACCTACGTGTTGAGTTGAAATCAAGTGTCAAGAAAGAATAAAAGTCCTTAATATGGACAATGCTCTTTGATATTCCCATCTGGAACCTGATGTAGTCTCTTTTTACAAGTGCATGGCCCACTAAAACGACTGTGTGGGTCACAAGCCAAGATGTGAAGAAAGCTGTGGACGATGACATGTGACTTTAGAACCCCGATACACAGATATTAAGAACCTGGGCTCCGGAATTATACTCCCTTGGTTCAAGATCACTGCTATAGAGAATTCAGCCGAGTTCCTTACCTTCTCTAATCTTCATTTTCTTCCTGACAAGGTGGGAGTCATGTTTGTAGTATCTAAGTCCCAAGGACTGCTCTGAAATTAACGGAAATAGTGCTTACAAGGCACTTAACACCATGCTTGACACGGCATAGAAAATGGCCTCTAAATAGTATCATCATTATTACTGTTGCTGTTGTGGTTGTTCCTGCTTTTAAATCATGCAGCAGGAGGAATGTGCCCTGAAGTGTGGTCATTTGGGAGTTCAAGGCTGGATAAAGCAGTGGTGGAAATGAAGCCAGGACATCATGAAGGATGGTCCCTAATGTACTGAATGGTAAGAAGAAGGGGAGGGTGGGGAACAGAGTGGGGAGAACCCAGGGAGGGTTGGAAGAGGTGCAGTTCCTTCAACAGGCTGCTGTGGGTGTTGGGGTGGAGGTCAGCCTTAGAAATCCTCACATATGGATTTTTTTCTTGCAAAAGTCTAGAACTGACTTGTTTTCAGATCACAGTCAGTTGCACCATTAATTCCGGAAGAGAGCATGGTGGTCTAGGCGAACCTGGAGGCTCGTGATGCGCTAATAGAAAATTACACCCTTGGCTTTCTGACTGCCAATCACGGCACAAGGATGATGTTAAATATGTGTCTGAGCACACAGTTTACCCTGCTCCTGACTCACAGGCTGTGTTTACTGAACAGCTGGAATTGCTGGTAAACCTGCAGAAATAGCCCAGTTTGGCTAAAAATCATGGTGTTCAGGCCAGAAGCTATATGCCAGCTCCTTGCCCTTGCCCTCAACCCACAGGACAGCCAGTCCAGGCTTCGGGGGGTGCAGGGGGTGGGCTGTGCACATGAGGAGGGCAGCAAAGACAGATGGCTCCCAGGAGTGGTGAACAAGGCCACTGTTTCCTCAAACTGAGCACTGCTTGTCCCTGAGATGCAGCATGCGAAAGGAAGAGATAGTCATGATGGTGATCACAGTAATATAAAAATGACTGACATCTGTTAAACATGTGAGCTCTTTAACTGGCAAAGTCACATCTCTTCATAATAACTGTGCAGCATAGCTGTTACTATTACCCCCACTTTACACAAGAGGAGCCTGGACTCAGAGATGTCAGGCAACCAGCTGGCCAGTGGCTGAGTGGGGGCTTGGACAGTTTGACTTAAAGCAACATCCTAAGGGAGGCAGCCAGCGGAGTGTATCTTCTATGGAGGGGGATAGTCTTCTGAACTGGGCTTGGAGCTGTCCCTCCTTTTCCAGGTTCAGATGCGGGGGAGGAGGGGTTGTTGACATCTTCAGACAAGTTGGGGTGTTGAGGAGGAGTGGGAATAGCAGGAAGAAGAGCTGGAAAGCTTTACTTGAATATTGTCTTTCCAAGAAGTATAGACTAAAATATGTGCTCTGGAATTGCCTTTTAGCTTTGACGATAGGGACATTGAGCCTCAGAAAGGGGAAGTGACTTGCTGAAGGCTACACAACCAGTTAGTGGCAGAGACAAGACGAGGACTTTCAGGCCAGAACGCTGCTTCCACAGTCCCAGTGACCACAGTGGAGGTAATAGCAATAATAAACATTTATTGAGTGGCTATTATCCACCAGACACCATACCAGTTACATGTATAAACTCGATTATGCCTCACAACATCCTGATTCATGTGTATGTGCTAAGTCGCCTCAGTCGTGTCCTACTCTTTGCGACCCTATGGACTGTAGCTCACTAGGCTCCTCTGTCCAAGGGATTCTCCAGGCAAGAATACTGGAGTAGGTTGCCATGCCCTCCTCCAGGGGNATGTGTATGTGCTAAGTCGCCTCAGTCGTGTCCTACTCTTTGCGACCCTATGGACTGTAGCTCACTAGGCTCCTCTGTCCAAGGGATTCTCCAGGCAAGAATACTGGAGTAGGTTGCCATGCCCTCCTCCAGGGGATCTTCTCCACCCAGGGATCGAACCCAGGTCTCTTGCATTGCAGGCAGATTCTTTACTGCTGAGCCACCGGGGAAGCCCCCAAAACCTGATCATGTCAGTTTTATTATTACCCACGTGAGAAAACAGCGGCACAGAGAGGTTAAGCCACTTGCTCACAATCACACAGCCAGGAAATGCCCTGGGTCCATCAAAGCAGACAAGGCAGTTACTGTCCTTCCCTGTTTCCTTTGCTCAGTTTTTTTTGGCCCAAATTCCTCCCGATTCCAGTTGCCCACAGCTGCCTCCCCGCTCCCCTTGCAGAGAACTCCAGGGATCCTTTCTCTCTGATTTCAAGAGGTCTAGGCTGATGGGTATGGGAAGGTGTGGCAGGAAGCCAAGCTGGCAGGTCAAGGAGCAGGGCTCCGCTCTTCCAAACTGAGAGCTTTCTAACAGCTGCAGCCTTGCCGGCTCCTCAGGGGCTGATGGCCGAAAGGAGGTCGTGGGCTGGGCCGTCGGGCTCGCGCTGTGTAAGTCTAATAGCTCTGCACCGTCCCCGCAGATTCCACTCTGAACTGGGTGTCATCTTAGACGGAAAGGCTTTTGTTTAATTTGGGTTATCTGGGTGGCAGTTGTTTTTTTCAGCTTCACCTTACCCTTTTTATAGCCGTAGATAATCTTTCTTTCCACAGACAGGCCCAGAAATGTAACTGTATTTATGGGTCAGGCTTCGCAGATGATCATCACTCAGAGGATGAAGACGGAGCAGTAACTCACCGCGGCAGCCAAGGCACCTTCACACACTCGGCTCTCTCTCCCCAAGCTGGCTCACATGGGAGGGGGTGGTGAAGGTGACCCCCCACCGCAGTGGAATCAGAGATGAGATCTCAGCCCAGTCAGGGAAGGCGCAGCTGGGAGGCCCAGAGGGCACTGGGTGAGGTGGTTAACGACCTGCTTCCAGGGCCATGTGACCTGCGCCAGGTTCTTGGGCCCCTGGCTCTGGAGTCAGACCCTCAAGTTCAAATTCTGACTGAGTCACTGACTGGCAATGCGATCTGAGCAAGTTACTTAAACTCCACAATTCTCAGTGTCCCCTGCAAAATGGGGATGATAACCACACGCCATGAGATTATTACAAGGACGTAAGGAATGGAAAGCACTGAACAGTTCCTGGCACACCAGGAGGCTTGGAATATGTTAGGTGTTATTTGAAAGAATGTAGATGAATCTTAAAGCATCATGTTGAGTGAGAGAAGCCAGACACAAAAGAGCACATGCTGTCTGGTTTCCTTGAGAGGAAGTTCTAAAACAGGCGGGAGAAATCTACGGTAAAAGACATTAAAACAGCAGTTCTCCCTGAGGTGGGAGGTGGGGGCAGATGGACCAGGAAGAGATGCAAGGGGTCTTGCAAAGTAAAGAAACTGTCCTGTGTCTTAATAGGGGTGTTCATACATTTGTCATCAAAACTCACTGAACTGAAGATCTAAGACCTGAGGTTTACTGTATATAAACTATACCCTCATTAAAAATTACAAGTAAAATCATTACCATTCATTATTACTCTACTTGTGTTTAACATTTTGTGTCCTAGGATCAATCTTAATGAGGAGTTCTTCAGTGATGGAGACCAAACCAGATTAAACAAAAAAAGGGGGAATTTATCGACTCTCTTCCTTGAAAAGTCCAAAAGAGTTTGGCTTCAGGAGCAGCTGTGTTCAACGGCTATGTCATTCACCTCTCCGGTAGATGCAGATGGCATTAGCTTTCCAGCCTGCATTGTGGTGGTCAGAAGATTCAGAGCAGCCTCTCCAGTGAAGTAGTTTGAAAATCACAGGCACTGACAGTAAGAGTTCCAAGAAGGAGTCGTCAGCACCCAGGTAGAGAGATCCTCGGCCGTCCCCTCAGCCGCCTGCAGGTTCATTGTCCAGAGCCTTGAAGGAGGCTCCCCGTCGGGAAGTGCTTGTCACCCTCCCCCACAAGCCCCTGTCCTCTGTCCAGCTGCTGTGGTCTCCTTTAACATCTTTAGGGCAGAATTTAAGCATGTTCTTCAATGCACTTCCATGTCAGAGAATCACCCTTATGATGTGGTCATCACACATACTAAGACCTCCGGAAAGGAGGGCTCATTGTACTGTATTTGTGATAGAAACACTACAGAAATACCCAAGTGTTTATTATCAAGGAGATGGTTAAACACATTAAGGTACATTTAGATTATGGAATGCTTGGTGGTCTCTAAAAAAAGTGAAGTGGATCAATAGATCTGCTTCTTGGGAAGAAAAAAAAAAAGAGTACGTTGATGAACAAACCATTTATTCATCTAGCATTCAACACACATGATTGACCACCTACCCAGGACTTCTTCTGGGAACTGTAAAAAAAAAAAATGAATAAATGGAAATTTCATTTAAATAGAGTTGGGAGACTAAAAAGGGGAGTTCTCACACCCTGTGACCACAGCAGAGCCCAACAGGAAGAAGAAAGACCTCTCTTATTTCCTGTCTAGGATTTGGTCAGTGGAAAGCTATGGACTCTGTTTATTAGCGCCCTCCTGCCTTCCTTTCCCCTCTATAAAAGCCCTTGCCCTGTGGGAATTGTGTGTGGCTCACCACAGTTACACACCCCAAATTGCAGTTCTCTGTTGATCCTGAATAAACACATCTTTACTGGAGAAATATCTGGCTGTCTTTTTGTTTTAGGTCAACAGAACAACAAGGAGCAAGACAGAGACAGTCCTGGTTCTCATGGGCCTGTTTTTGGTATAGAAAAAGTTGGTGTCACATCCTCAGAAAATGCCTACTAATGGCCTCTGTCCCCAGAGTGTAGGATTTGGGGAAGGCCGCAGAAGGTGGGGGTGGTGGGGAAGAAGGAGGGTGGTGTTTTCATTTCTTCCATTGTATATGTCTATGCTATTTGTTATTTGAATATTTCCACACTGAGCATTTATCACTTTGTAATTTCTGTAAAACCAATAGAGGAAGCAAAATAAATTAACTGCATATACCCATGAGCCCACATTATCCACAAACAGCCAGGCTGGAAGGAGATAGAGCAGAGATAGGGAGAATCCGTATAAGAGAGTGGTCTTCCCCTGTTCCCAGGGGGCAGCTGAAAGGAAACTGCTTTCAGAGCCAGCAAGTCACTGTGTTTCCTTCCCCCAGTGCTCCCATTCCAGAGCCCAGGCCTGGCCTGAGAACGTGGCCCCTTGTGGTCCTATGCATAGAAGGGGCAGACACCAGCCAGGATGCACTGTTCCCTCTCTGGGAGAGGAGGCAGGCTCTGTTCCTGCCTTCACTGGGACTTCATCATCTTCTCCAGGGCCCCCATCCTGTGCCTTCCTGCACAGAACAATCCAGAACCCTGGTATAATCCTGCAGAGTTCAAGTGCTAACTGTACCGCTCCTGAGCAGTGTAACTGCAGGCAACTCCCTCCAGCTCTCTCTGACTCATCTTTCTCATCGCTAACGGGGAGAGGATCATAATGATAGTATTCTGAGGTTCTGATAATGAATGTGCTGAGGGCTTAGTAAGCTGATACATGTCAAGTGCTTAGAATAGTGCCCAGCACACAGCAAGACTTCAGTGAGTGTTAGCTTTATAGTTGTTGTTATGATTGCCTCTTACCATGGTGATCTTACTATGCAAGAAGTAGAACAAGTTTTTACTTGGCTGCAGTGGCTCGAGCTATTATTATCATCCAGTAAATCTGCCCTCAGAGTGGAATATCTCAAACCCAATAGGCCTTAGAAATATACAACCCAACCTCCCACTTTACAGATAGAACCACTGAGGCCCAGAGAGGCCATACCTCAGGTCCTGAAACTCACTGGGAGTATGGATTCGTCCCTCTGCCCCTGTGTTAAAGAGTGTGTAGGCAGAAAGGAGAGCTCTGAGGGTGTGCTAACTTGATTTGTACTAAAATTTCCCTGCTTTTCTCTTGTGGGTATGACTAGATGTAAATTTCTTGCTGTCACGTGTACTTTCATCTTGGATCACTGTCATGGTTAATTTTATGTGCCAGCTTGGGCGGATCACAGGGAACCCAGATATTTGGCTAAACGTTATTTCTGGATATGTTTGAGTGTTTCCAGATTAGATTGGCATTTGAATTGGTAGACTCAGTAAAGTAGATGGCCCTCCCCAGCGTGGGTGGGCGACATCCCATCCACTGAGGGCATGAGTTGAACAAAAGGAAAAAGAAAGGGGAATTTTTCCTTCCCTGCCTGACTGCTTGAACTGAGACTTTGGTCTTCTCTTGACTTTGAAATGAGAATTACACTATCAGTTCCCCTGGTTCTCAGCCCTTCCAACTCAAACTGAATTACACCAACAACTTTCCTAGGTTTCTGGTTTATAGACAGCAGGTCATAGGATGGTTCAACCTCATAATTATGTGAGCCATATATAGCTCACATAATGTGTGTATATGTAGATATTTATATAACTGTGTATTTTTTTAACTTTTATTTTGAAATAATCTGAGACATAGAAGAATCGCAAAGATAGCATAATGTTTCCATATATATACATTTCATCCAATCTCCCCCCATTTTAATGTCTTATATAACCATATACAGTTGTCAAAACTAAGGAATTAATATTGATGTAATACTGTTAACTAAACTATAGGCTCTGTTTGGATGCCCTTTTTCTGTTCCAGAACCCAATCCAGGCCATTACATAGCATTCAGTCATCATCTCCTTGGTCTTCTCTAATCCGTGACAGTTCCTCCGTCTTTTCTCGTCCTGCATGACCTTGATTTTTGAAGAATACCATAGGCTATTTGAATTTGGCTGAAGATAACTTGTGATTAGATGAGGCTGTAGATATGGGGAAGTATGCCACAAAGACGAGGTGTTCTTCTCATCCCATCATGTCAGGGGAGACCAACATGTCTTACTGCTGGTAATGTTAACTTTCATCGCTTGGTGAAATTGGTGTCAATCGTGTTTCTCCCTATAAAGTTACTGTTTTCTCCTTTCCATACTCTGTGAATTAGATGTGACTCACAGAACCCAGCTCACACTCAAGGATACAGGAGATAAGCTCACCCTCCTGGAGCAAGGCCTGTCAAAGAGCTTGTATTCAGTTCAGTTCAGTTCAGTTCAGTTGCTCAGTCATGTCCAACTCTTTGTGACCCCATAGACTTCAGCACACCAGGCCTCCCTGTCCATCACCAACTCCTGGTGATGTCCATTGAGTCGGCAGTGCCATCCAACCATCTCATCCTCTGGCATCCCCTTCTCCTCCTGCCTTCAGTCTTTCCCAGCATCAGGNGCCATACCTCAGGTCCTGAAACTCACTGGGAGTATGGATTCGTCCCTCTGCCCCTGTGTTAAAGAGTGTGTAGGCAGAAAGGAGAGCTCTGAGGGTGTGCTAACTTGATTTGTACTAAAATTTCCCTGCTTTTCTCTTGTGGGTATGACTAGATGTAAATTTCTTGCTGTCACGTGTACTTTCATCTTGGATCACTGTCATGGTTAATTTTATGTGCCAGCTTGGGCGGATCACAGGGAACCCAGATATTTGGCTAAACGTTATTTCTGGATATGTTTGAGTGTTTCCAGATTAGATTGGCATTTGAATTGGTAGACTCAGTAAAGTAGATGGCCCTCCCCAGCGTGGGTGGGCGACATCCCATCCACTGAGGGCATGAGTTGAACAAAAGGAAAAAGAAAGGGGAATTTTTCCTTCCCTGCCTGACTGCTTGAACTGAGACTTTGGTCTTCTCTTGACTTTGAAATGAGAATTACACTATCAGTTCCCCTGGTTCTCAGCCCTTCCAACTCAAACTGAATTACACCAACAACTTTCCTAGGTTTCTGGTTTATAGACAGCAGGTCATAGGATGGTTCAACCTCATAATTATGTGAGCCATATATAGCTCACATAATGTGTGTATATGTAGATATTTATATAACTGTGTATTTTTTTAACTTTTATTTTGAAATAATCTGAGACATAGAAGAATCGCAAAGATAGCATAATGTTTCCATATATATACATTTCATCCAATCTCCCCCCATTTTAATGTCTTATATAACCATATACAGTTGTCAAAACTAAGGAATTAATATTGATGTAATACTGTTAACTAAACTATAGGCTCTGTTTGGATGCCCTTTTTCTGTTCCAGAACCCAATCCAGGCCATTACATAGCATTCAGTCATCATCTCCTTGGTCTTCTCTAATCCGTGACAGTTCCTCCGTCTTTTCTCGTCCTGCATGACCTTGATTTTTGAAGAATACCATAGGCTATTTGAATTTGGCTGAAGATAACTTGTGATTAGATGAGGCTGTAGATATGGGGAAGTATGCCACAAAGACGAGGTGTTCTTCTCATCCCATCATGTCAGGGGAGACCAACATGTCTTACTGCTGGTAATGTTAACTTTCATCGCTTGGTGAAATTGGTGTCAATCGTGTTTCTCCCTATAAAGTTACTGTTTTCTCCTTTCCATACTCTGTGAATTAGATGTGACTCACAGAACCCAGCTCACACTCAAGGATACAGGAGATAAGCTCACCCTCCTGGAGCAAGGCCTGTCAAAGAGCTTGTATTCAGTTCAGTTCAGTTCAGTTCAGTTGCTCAGTCATGTCCAACTCTTTGTGACCCCATAGACTTCAGCACACCAGGCCTCCCTGTCCATCACCAACTCCTGGTGATGTCCATTGAGTCGGCAATGCCATCCAACCATCTCATCCTCTGGCATCCCCTTCTCCTCCTGCCTTCAGTCTTTCCCAGCATCAGGGTCTTTTCCAATGAATCAGCTCTTTGTATCAGGTGGCCAAAGTATTGGAGTTTCAGCTTCAACATCAGTCCTTCCAATGAATATTCAATACCGGTTTCCTTTAGGGTGGACTGGTTGGATCTTCTTGCAGTCCAAGGGATTCTCAAGAGTCTTCTCCAACACCACAGTTCAAAAGTGTCAGTTCTTCAGTGCTCAGCTTTCTTTATAGTCCAACTCTCTCAACCATACATGCTGCTGCTGCTAAGTCGCTTCAGTCGTGTCCGACTCTGTGCGACCCCAAAGATGGCAGCCCACCAGGCTCCCCCATCCCTGGGATTCTCCAGGTAAGAACACTGGAGTAGGTTGCCATTTCCTTTTCCAATGCATGAAAGTGAAAAGTGAAAGTGAAGTCGCTCAGTAGTGTCTGACTCTTTGAGACCCCATGGACTACAGTCTACCAGGCTCCTCCGTCCATGGGATTCTCTAGGCAAGAGTACTGGAGTGGGGTGCCATTGCCTTCTCCAATCCATACATGACTACTGGAAAAAACATAACATTGACTAGACGGACCTTTGTTGGCAAAGTAATGTCTCTGCTTTTTAATGTGCTGTCTAGGTTGGTCATAACTTTTCTTTCAATGAGCAAGTGTCTTTTAATTTCACGGCTGCAGTCACCATCTGCAGTGAAAGCTTGTATTAATAGGTATTTATTAAATCCACCACAGTAATTAATTAATATCTGAAATGAGATACTTTGAGGCAAATATCTTATTTCTTCTTAAAATTTTCCCATGAATTTTAGCATATATTGGTGGATTTTGCCTGCAGCAATGAGTACTGCAGTGCTCTAATATGATTTTCTATTCCCCTCACTCCTTCTCCAATTATTAATTGGAATTCTTCTTAAGAGAGAGTCAGCCTTTCCCCTCCATTCATTTATTTATTCAATCATTTATTTATACAGGATGGGCTCATGACTATGCATTTTCCTTTTTGGGTTAAAATGCAAAACCATTATTATTTATTTTCTTGCTGAAAGTATTTTAGTTTGTTCATTGGGAGCTATTTCAGGTTGGTGTTTGTGACTTTTTAATATGATCCCAGCCTTTAGGGGTTTGGTTTTGGTTTTGTTTTGTTGTTTTGTTTTTCTTTCTTCCTGCAAACAGAAATATCTTGACTATTAATCTTATTGTTATTACTATGGAGCCATATATTTTTAAAAAGTCTTTTCCTTGCAATGAGAACTTGTTTAGGGTTTGCTCTCTGTTTTTTTTTTAATGTATTTATTTTTGGCTGGGCTGGGTCTTCACTGCTGCACGTGGGCTTTTCTAGTGGTGGTGGGCGAGGGCTACTCTTCATTTCAGCGCACAGGTTTAGCAGCTGTGGTACACCAGCTTAGTTGCAGGTGGCACGTGGCATCTTCCCAGACCAGGAACTGAACGTGTCCCCTTCATTGGCAGTGAACGCCTATCCACTGTACCACCAGGGAAGTCCTGAGCCATGTATTTTTAACGCATCAATTAGACATGTTAGTCTTCAGCTCCAAACCTCCTAGTGGTTCCCGATGTACTTGGACTAAACCCAGAGATTTCCCTCAGCACATGAGCCCCTGTGTAATCTGACCTCACTTTTCTTGCTCTCTTGTTTCTTGCTGAGCTCAGCTCCCTCTGGGTTTCTTCTTACACCTGTGACATACCTAGTTTGTTATCTGCAAGGCCTTTGCTCCTGGGGCCCCACTGCCTGGAGCATCCTTGCCCCAGTTGTCACCTTGGCTAGCTCCTTGTCATTCGAGCCGAAGCCCAAGGAGGCCTCCCTGACCGTGAGTGAAGTGATAGGAATCCTTAGAGGAGTGACTGAGGACAATTTAATGAAGG
The DNA here is from genome assembly GCA_006410675.1 of Oreotragus oreotragus. NCBI lineage: Eukaryota > Metazoa > Chordata > Mammalia > Artiodactyla > Bovidae > Oreotragus > Oreotragus oreotragus. The sequence goes on along the minus strand of SJYX01002168.1, from coordinate 682,943 downwards.
CTTATCTGACAGAGGTATGGATGGACTCACAGGAAGCATCGGGGATGAGCCAGATGGGGGGCGTTACTGATCCCTGGCTTGGAGGGGCAAGAGAAGGAAAGAATGCCAACAGTGCTTGGCAAGAGCTGGGGTCACAGGTTCAGGAACTCAACCACTGCCCCAACCCGTGGTCCGGGCTGGGTCAGAGGTGTGTCCTGGAGTGTACTAACCTTTGCCTCCCACTCTTCAACCTCCTGTGAGTGTCCTCCATCGGCCAGACCCAACAGGGAGAACAAAGAGAAGACGTGTCTGCTGCTGTACCCCACAGAGTTCAGCCTCCTGGTATACAGGGCAGGAGAGAGAACGGGTCTGCAGGGGACGATGGAGAATACCACCCATTCTGACCACCCAACCAGATCGTGCCCATCATTTCATCTTGTTCGTTCCCCACCCTTCCATGTATTTATCACTATCTGAAACTGTTCTATTTATTTACTGCTTGTTTCCTCTACTCCCCACCTCCAACATAATGTGATTTCTGCAGAGAAGAGGCCATCTTGTTCACCACCATATTCACAATCTCTGGCACATTGTAGGTGTTCCATAAATGAAAGAAAGTGAAAGTCACTCAGTCGTGTCCAATTCTTTAGGACCCCATGGACTATACAGACCATGAAATTCTCCAGGCCAGAATTCTGAACTGGGTAGTCTTTCCCTTCTCCAGGGAATCTTCCCAACCCAGGGATCGAACCCAGGTCGACCACATTGCAAGTGGATTCTTTACCAGCTGAGCCACAAAGGAAGCCCAAGAATACTGGAATAGGTAACCTATCCCTTCTCCAGGGGATCTTCCCCACCCAGGAATCAAATCGGGGTCTCCTGCACTGCAGGTGGATTCTTTATCAACTAAGCTATCAGGGAAGCCCATAAATAAATTCCATAAGTAGTTATGCGTAAATAAAAAGTGAACCCATGTTCAAAGGCCAAACCTCACGTTTGGGCCCATGGTACTCCCAGCTGGCTTTTCTCCCTTCAGAATGCTTCTGCGGCAGGGATGATCTGGGTTGGAATTCCTCCAACACATCTGCTCCACCCTCTCCTCACACAGTCATCAGCATGCAGAGCTGACTTTCGGTGCAGCATTGACGTGCCATCTCTCTCCCCCTTCCTTCTCTGAGGCCCAGCTCCACCTCCCTCCTAACCTCATCATTCCTGTTTGAATGCAGGTACCCATTGCCTTCCACTGCTAGCCAGTTTCTCTAGGCCTGTGCTGTCCTCTGAAGCAGCCACTAGCCATGTTTACCCAGCACTTAAACCGTGGCAGCCAAACTGAGATGTGCTAAGTGTAAAGCCAGATTCCAAAGAGTTAGCATGAATAAGAGAATGCGGTTATCTCAGTTACATGTAAATGATAACATATTGCGGGTATTCGGTTAGATAAAATACATTATGAAAATTAATTTCACCTGACTTCACTTTTTTAATCTAGCTTCCAGGAAATTTGAAATTACATATGCAGCTCACAAGGCTTCCCTGGTGGCTCAGTGGTAAAGAATCTGCCTGACATGCAGGAGACCAGGGTTCGAGCTCTAGGTTGGGAAGGTCCCCGGGGGGAGGGCATGGCAACCCACTCCAGTATTCTTGCCCAGAGAATCTCCATGGACAGAGGAGCCTGGTGGGCTACAGTCCATAGGGTCTCACAGAGTTGGACACAACTGAAGTGACTGAGCACGCATGAGGCTCATATTCTATTTCTATTGGACAGGGCTGCTCCAGATGAAATGTTTCCATGAAGCATCGTCTCATTTGCTGCAGCATTCCTGGCACAGAGCATGGCATCTTAGTAGAGATAATAAATACCTACTGGGACAAAGAAACAAAATTTGTGATTACCAAAGAGGACTCCAAGATTCATGTCAATGTATGCCAAAACCAACAGAGTACTATAAAGTAAAATGGAAGCTCTAAAAAAAAAAAAAACAAAGAGGACTCCAGGCAATTGTCCCGATCTGGAGATCAAACCCAAGACTCTCGTGTCTGCTGGATTCTTTACCACTATGCCTCCTGGGAACCTCAAACAGAGGGACCTATATTCAATATCTTGTAATAACTTATAATGGAAAAGAATCTGAAAAATAATATGTATACATACATATGAGTGTGTGTGTGTGTGTGTGTGTGTAACTGAAAGTAACTGTACTTTGCTGTATACCTGAAGGTAAGGTAAGGTAAGGTAAGGTAAGTCGCTCAGTCGTGTCCAACTCTTTGCGACCCCATGGACTGTAGCCTACCAGGCTCTTCCCTCCATGGGATTCTCCAGGCAAGAGTACTGGAGTGGGTTGCCATTTCCTTCTCCAGGGGATCTTCCCGACCCAGGGATTGAACCTGAGTCTCCCGCATTCCAGGGAGATGCTTTGACCTCTGAGCCACCAGGGAAGCCTCAACTAACACAATATTGTAAATCAACTATATTTCAATTAAAAAGATAGAAAAAAATACCTCTTGGATACAGGAACATTCCCCACTAGAAGTCTTCCTCAAAGGGATTATGGACTTCTGGAGGACAAATCAGGGCCTATCTGCCTGGAAGATAGGGAGGGTTACCCAAATCTCAAATACACTGCCAGTGGCATGCATTTGCTGAGTGAAGTTTATTGGGGCGAGACTGAAAGCTGACTGCAGCTCCAGGAACCAAACCTGGTAGGGACCGATGTGTGAAACAGGAAGTAAAGTCAAAAGACCGGATTGGAGTATATGAGGTGTTACCTTTCTACTAAGAATGGCCCGCTCAGGGATTGCAGGAAACACACGGCTCTTACAGAAACAGCTCCAGACCCTAAAGACCTGTTTTGCACTGCAGGGAGGCTGCCATGTGCCAGTTTTCTTGACAGGAAATACTTGTGGGTGCTGGCTCTGCACATGTTTACCTGACAGACGGGGGAAATATGCAACCTTTTCTGCTGCAGGAGGTTGTAAAAGGAAGAGCTATCAGCCTCTCCCCAGAGGCAGAGCTTGAGCCAGACATTGTCGTGAACACTTTAGAATTGTTATTTCATAAATCCCTTCAATGCCTCTGTGAGGCAGGTCGTATTACCAGCTCTGCTTTACTGATGAGGAAAATGAAGCTCCAAGAAGTGAAGTAACTTAGCCCAAGTCTCAGAGAGGCAGTGGCAGAGTCAGCAGCAGGATGAAGTTTCTTGCTTCTTTATCCGGTGTACTGTCAGCTGCACCATACTTCGTCCATCCCTAAATTGAAAGAGAGGGAGAAAGAGAAGGGGGGTTTGAAGGGTCTGTAATTCAATGGTTTCTTCCTTCAGTGATAGAATTTTTCAATGATAATTTTTTCAATTTTTTGATTTCTTCAATTTTTCAATTCCTTCAATGATAAGTCTTCAATGACAGAATTTTTCAAAGCAATCCAGGTGAGCTTTCCTTCAGGACACAGCTATGTGACAAGAGCCCAGCTCTAGAATTCTAGAATCAACAGCCATCTTTCTCCACCCAACCACCGGTGTTCTGAATCCTCAAAAACGATATTTCCCAGTTGCCCGTGCCCCTCCTTCCTCTGAGATGCTGTGAATCTTCAAGTTTCCTGTATATACACATAAAAGAGGCCTTGGGCAGGCAGGGCCCTTGTATCAGTCAGTTACTGCTGTGTTACAGAACATCCCGACATGGACATGCGTGCAAATCTCTGGCGGCCTCTTTGCTTCACAGATCTCAGCTCAGGGCCCAGGGCAGAGGCACAAGCGGGTAATAGCAATCCTCTAGCACACTTTGATGCATTGGAGAAGGAAATGGCAACCCATTCCAGTGTTCTTGCCTGGGGAATCCCAGGGACGGGGGAGCNATGCGTGCAAATCTCTGGCGGCCTCTTTGCTTCACAGATCTCAGCTCAGGGCCCAGGGCAGAGGCACAAGCGGGTAATAGCAATCCTCTAGCACACTTTGATGCATTGGAGAAGGAAATGGCAACCCATTCCAGTGTTCTTGCCTGGGGAATCCCAGGGACGGGGGAGCCTGGTGGGCTGCCTTCTATGGGGTCGCACAGAGTCGGACTCGACTGAAGTGACTTAGTAGTAGCAGCAGCACACTTTGAGCCTCGGTTTATATGCCCATCTGCAAACATCTAATTGGTCAAAGCAAGTCACATGGCCCAGCTCAAAGTCAGGGCAGGGAAATTCACTTCTCCCATGGAGACTGAATGAGATGGGTGGGAGGAAATTTTGTTTGTTTGAGGATAATCCAATCTACTATGTCCCTTCATTGATCTGAGCCACATGACTATTGATGTCAATGACTATTTGGCCAAGGAATAGAAACACACATCATGCTTCAAGGATAATTGTGGGTGTATTCTTGGTTTGTAAAATAATTCTACAAGAGATTTCTATTACAGTCTGGCTCATTATTTCCTAGATTTCAATATTTCACAGGTTAAATCCCATCTCTGAAACTGAACTACATCTGATTTGATGTAATTTGCCAATATATAAATCTCATATTCTGTTACCAATGTGGTGACATTTCCATTGCAATACCATAGAAACTTACCTTAGCACTGGAAGAGAGCACTATTCTCCAATAGTCATTTTTTCCCTGCATGAATTATTAATGACAAAGACTCCCCGCATAAATCTAATCACTTTTCCATGGCCTTTCCAGATTTCAGAGCTTGCTACTTTTCTAAGAGCTTTCTGTGAAGCTTTGCTGTGTGTAAAGGCAAATAGGTTCAATGTGTTTATTAGCAAGTAATCATAGATATGTGGGCACCAGTTATGCACAGGGCACTGCAGTAGGAAAGTAAAGAGAATGAGGGGGAAGAGACAGTGCCCACCCTCAAGGAGCTTAGAGTCTGGTCGGGAAGATGGTATGCTCCCTGTGCTAACACAAGCCAGCCACGTTAGTACTGCAGTGTATGTGTGGTTCAGGCCAAACCATCACTGAAAATAAAGACTTGAGGCCATGGAATAGCGTATTTTTCCACATGTTCTCAAATCTGACCTCTGTAACTTGAATCTCAGAAGCAAACATGAAACTTAAGAAAATAATTCCATTTTCTGAACTGATGATTTCAAATCTCTTATCAGCAGTTCTTAGGCTTCTCCAGCATTCCTTTCAGCTAAATTTCTCATCTCATCAAGAATTTTTTTATCAACCGATGAAAGAAAACTAATTTTATTTGATAAAAGAAAAATAGAGTCACTAGATGGTAGGCATTCATTTTGCCTTTGGTTCATGTTTCATTGTGCATTTCCATTGCATCTGACACTCTTGCGTTAACAAATCCTTGGATGCATCATTTTGGAGTTAGACAATAATTTGCCTGCAAATTTGACCAAAAATTCAGTAATGCTGGAGCTCCATCATACAGATATAATCTGTTACTGCTGTGATCATTTTCAGTAAATGATCCAATTACACTTCACATAGCTTATTATTAGTTTCTCTCCCTCAACCAGCTGGAAAAGGGAAAAAAGTGTCATGTCATTAGTAAATGGATAAAGTGTTTTTTGTGCAACTCAAAATCTGATTTTAGAAGTGAATTTTGGAGATGTTAAGCTCCAAGTCTTGTGATCACTTATTTGCTTAATAAATACATACCTTGCTAGACACTGTGCTGGGTATAAAGAGGAAGAGGAGTAATACAAAAGCATAAGAAAGGAGGGCCCCAGATTAAGGGTCTGCAGTTGCCAGGCTGATGACATCAATGGCCCAAGTGGGCACAAGGCACTCAGCAAATGGGAGACCACACATCCCTGATTTCTCAGCTCTATCGCTTCATGCACACGTGAAAGGAAGAGGTGTGGCCAGATCATCTAAATTTTTAAGAGAAGCCATGAACTCGGGCATTTGGTAAAATGTTCTAATTTGAAAACTGCCTGTTGGCCTATGGCTGCTAATTGGGATGCCCCACTGGAAACAGGACTCCTGTCCTCAAGAGCAAGAGGCAGCAGTGGACCCAGGTCACTTGCTACAGAGTACAGTGAGGTCAGTGGTGGGATAGATGTATCCGCAAAGTGCTGGCAAAGCAATAAGGGGGGGAGAGCCCTCCAAGCATGAGGTTCAGCAGGAGTCTTCCCCGCGAGACATCTGTAAGACCTCACATACGTTTTCCTTTGAAGTTCCCGCCCAAGATATGGTAATCATACTAAAATACACCCAGTTCTGATGTTAAATTTATTAATCTTTGTCAACATTTATCTTGAAAATATTTGAATTTTGCAGTTTTCATATTTTGGAACTCATGCTTTCTTTCTAAGAGGAACCTCCTCTGTGGGTCTCAAACCTTGTCACAGCCTTGCGAATGCCCTATGGGGCCTGATGGATAAATCCTCTTGAGGTCAGGAATAATGGCATAGATCTTGAAAGAGGAGAGTGTTCCAGCAGCAGAGAGTGAGCTGAAGGGCTTTCTAGAAAGAGGAAAATGGTGGGATAATGTTCAGGAACATTCTGGAGGGGATGAAGTGTTCAGCCTTTGCCAGTGGCAGTACAGAGAGAAGTCTGAAAAGATAAGGAGGAAAAAAAAAATGGAAGAAACACAAGCTGGAATCAAGATTGCTGGGAGAAACATCAATAACCTCAGATATGCAGATGACACCACCCTTATGGCAGAAAGTGAGGAGGAGCTAAAAAGCCTCTTGATGAAAGTGAAGGTGGAGAGAGAAAAAGTTGGTTTAAAGCTCAACATTCAGAAAACGAAGATCATGGCATCCGGTCCCATCACTTCATGGGAAATAGATGGGGAAACAGTGGAAACAGTGTCAGACTTTACTTTTTTGGGCTCCAAAATCACTGCAGATGGTGACTGCAGCCATGAAATTAAAAGACGCTTACTCCTTGGAAGAAAAGTTATGACCAACCTGGATAGTATATTCAAAAGCAGAGACATTACTTTGCCGACTAAGGTCCATCTAGTCAAGGCTATGGTTTTTCCTGTGGTCATGTATGGATGTGAAAGTTGGACTGTGAAGAAAGCTGAGCACCGAAGAATCGATGCTTTTGAACTGTGGTGTTGGAGAAGACTCCTGAGAGTCCCTTGGACTGCAAGGAGATCCAACCAGTCCATGCTGAAGGAGGTCAACCCTGGGATTTCTTTGGAAGGACTAATGCTAAAGCTGAAACTCCAGTACTTTGGCCACCTCATGCGAAGAGTTGACTCATTGGAAAAGACTCTGATGCTGCGAGGGATTGGGGGCGGGAGGAGAAGGGGACAACCGAGGATGAGATGGCTGGATGGCATCACGGACTCAATGGACGTGAGTCTGAGTGAACTCCGGGAGATGGTGATGGACAGGGAGGCCTGGTGTGCTGCGATTCATGGGGTCGCAGAGTCGGACATGACTGAGCGACTGAACTGAACTGAACTGAACTGATAAGACTAGCTAGCTAGTGGGGCACTCTCCTTCCCCCTTCTGATGTCTGTATCAGAAGCCTTCCATCCCCCTTCTGATATCTATGTCACAAGCTTTCTCTGCCCCCTTTTTATACTTTAATAAAACTCTGCTACACAAAAGCTCTTGACTGATCAAGGCTGGTCCCTAGTCCCAAAGCTAAATCTTCTTCAGAAATCATGAATCTGACATTGTTCACCATACACTATCACCTCCCTGGTGGTTCAGCGGCTAAGACTCCACACTCCCAATGCTGGAGGCTGGGTTCAATCCCTGGTCAGGGAACTAGAGCCCATATACCACAACTAAGGGTTTGTATGGCTCAACAAAACATTCCACATGCTACTGCAATAAAAATTAATTTTAAAAACATTTTGCATGCCACAACTAAAAAAGATCTGCCTCCCACAACTAAGACCCTGGTGTAGCCAAATAAATTAATTATTTTAAAAAGAAAGTTTTTGGAAAGTCCCCAAGGAAAATTATTGGAACCTCCTTGACCTTCTGGGAGCCAGGGCTACACCCTCACCCCAGGACAAATTGGAAATGATTTCAACTGATCAAGCGTCTCCTGGTTGACTTGGAATGGTCTCTGCCACTGGAAGGAGGCTTGCAAAGGTTTGGGGGGAGTGTCCAAGAATAGGCAACCCACTCCAGTATTCTTGCCTGGAAAATCCCATGGACAGAGGACGCTGGCCGGCTGCTGTCCATGAGGTCGACTCCAGTTGGACACTGGGTGCCCTATCTCCGCTTCCCAGTTCCCTCTTCAAGAAGGAAAATTTTCTGGACGCACATCCAGCAACAGTCCCCTGCGCGATCCTGGCGCCAAGAGGAGGACCTAGAAAATTCTCAGCAGGCACTCTCAACAATCCAGCAGCAGGTGGGAATGCGGCCAAGCCCAGGGCGCCCAAATCCTGGTCACCGGAAACGCCTCAAGTCGGTCCTCGCTGGTGATGGGGACACCGTGCGCCGGTCACCTTGCCCGTGCAGTTCCAAGGTGCCCCTCCCCTTTATACTGCAGTGACAGACTCAGAGGAGCCCTTGTTCGGAGTCAGAGGGGGTTAGTATAACTGCGCGGGCGACCTCATGGAACTCGCCCTTGGGCTAGCATTCATCCCACTTTAGCCAAGCTCCCGGGACGATATAAAAATGGCCGCCAGGTGGCGCCCGACAACCAGCGCAACCTGGACAGACCTGCACCCCAGATACCACCTCTCCTGGGTCTCACTGGAACAGCAGCCCGAGGGTGACCTGGTGGGACTGGGACACCATCCATGCAACTCCCTAGACGGCCGAGACTGATCACCACCAAAGGGGGGTTTAGTCATTTTTGAGGAGGCATCCCCGTACTAAAAAAAACTAAGACCATGGCATGTGGTCTCCTGCATCACGGGCAAATAGAAAGGAAAAACGTGAAAGCAGTGACAGATTTTATTTCCCTGGGCTCCAAAATCACTGCGGACGGTGACTGCAGCCATGAAATTCAAAGACGCTTGCCCCTTGGAAGGAAAGCTATGACAAACCTGTGACTCAACTTTCTCCAGGGCCTCTCAGACCACCTCAGTTCTGTCTCCCCCTCTCAGGAGGGCTTAAAAATATTTAGGGGGCCACCCCTGGTGATCCAACCCCACACAGGACTTCCCCCAAACCCTGGACACCCACCGAGGTGGTCTCTAGCCCTCCTGGTCCCTGCCTCTCTCCAGAGGAGGAGTTGGAAACACATGTGATGAACATGGCCCATGAGTGACCTTGGCTAGGCCCAGAATATCCTCCTGGGGCCTCCCTGAAGGCTAGGATCAGCCGTCTCCTCCAGAGGAAGATTTAGAAAAATGGGCGGGGGGGGGCTGTGGAGAGTGCCTCCAGCAACTGGGCCACACAGGTATCTGCAAGTGAAGTGGGAGCCCTCCCAAAGCCAATGGCCTTCATTCAGGACTTCCCTGGTGGCTCAGACGGTAAAGCGTCTGCCTAAAATGCAGGAGACCTGGGTTCAACCCCTGGGTCGGGAAGATCCCCTGGAGAAGGAAATGGCAATCCACTCCAGTATTCTTGCCTGGTAAGTCCCATGGACAGAGGAGCCTGGTGGGCTACAGTCCACAGGGTCACAAAGGAGTCAGACATGACTGAGCATGCACACACTCCAGTGACCAGGCCTCAAGTGGGTCCTTAGGTGGACCTGGGGCACCCTCCCTGGTTGGTCCAGGCCCCAAACAGGCCATGGGCATTCCTATACAGCCTAGATTGGCCCCAGTCTAGTGAAGAAGACTTAGAGATCTTTTCAAAAGGCAACCTTGAAGGTTGGCACCCATACAGAACCACCACGGGCTGGTGTGCCCTCACCCAGCCTCTCTGGGTCTGTGCCCTTGCTCAGGATGGAAGGATGCAATGACCAGGGCACAGTGGTCCCACTCCACAAAACACACGGGTCATCCAGTCTGGTCTACACCACCAGAGAGGACCAGACACATTTTGGCTGGGCACCTCTTAAGATCGGGTCCCACACACAACCACTGGCATAACAAGGCCCCCACCCAGAACTCCCCGACTAGCCTGGAGCCTGTTCACACTAGATCAGGACTTAGAAATGTTGCAGGGGTAGGTTTCTGCCAACAGGGACCCACACTGGATAGCAGCTGGGTTGCTGTGCCCTTGGGCCTCCCTGTGTGGCCCAGGCCAGAGCTCACCTCCACGAAAGGTCACATAAACTTTTCAGGAAGTGGTCTCAATGACCGAGACCAAAGAATGACAGCCCCTGAGCCCGTGACTATGGGCTAGAATGTTCAGTGCGGGCAGTTGCCTCTTTTTTTTTTTTTTTAAATTTTTACTCATTTCTTTGGCTGTGCTGGGTCTCCATTGCCTTGCAAGCTTTTCTCTAGTTGTGGTGAGCAGGGGCTACTCTCCAGCTGCAGTGCCCAGGCTTCTCACCGCAGTGGCTTCTCTTGCTGTGGAGCACGGGCACGCGGGCTCAGTAGTTGTGACCGCTCCTCGGCATGTGGGGTCTTCCTAAACCAGGGATCAAACCCATGTCTCCTGCATTGGCAGGCAGATTCTTTATCACTGACCCACCAGGGAAGCCCAGGTTGTTGCCTCTTTGAATGGGGACATGGATATGTTTTCAGGAGGCATCACCAGGTGCCATGGGTCCAATACCAGGACCCGTGCAGAACCACAGCCTGACCCAGACGCCCATCCTGGAGCCTCTCTGGCTAGCCTGTGCCTGTCACCACCACCAAGGACACCTTGGGGAGGTTTGCAGGAATGCATCAGTGATTGGGCTCCAGCAGTGACCCCCAAGGGTCTCCCTGGATCCAGGTCGCCCTGGATTTGGATACGTTTTTAGAAGGCATATGGATAATCAGACACGAAATGCTATCCCTGGGGCAAACACCCTGGCCCAGATAGATCCCTGCCTCCAGAGGAATACTTACAAGCAGCTTTGGTGGGTGCTTCTTATGATAGGGTCTGATACAGGACAGCAGATAGCCCTGGGGCACATGCCCCCAGACTGTGCTGGCCAGCTCTTCCTCTCCTGGAAGGAAACTTTAAAAATCCTGGGGATGGCTGTTCCCTGGTGGCCCAGTGATTAGGACTTGGCACTTTCACTGTTATGGCCTTGGATTCAATCCAGGGGAATTCAAGTCTGGGAAACATGAACTTCCCTGGTGACCCAATGGGTAGGGCTCTGTGCTACCAACACAGGGGGGCCCCATTTTGATCCTTGGTCAGGGAAGTGGATCCCACATACCTCAACCGGGAGTTCACATGCCACAACTAAAGATCCTACATGGACTCCCCTGGTGGCACAGTGGATAAGAATCCACCTGCCAGTACAGAGAACACGAGTTTGATCCCTAGTTCAGGAAGATATCACATGCCACGGGGCAACTAAACACGTGTGCCACAACTACTGAGCCCGAGGCTGCAACTGGTGAAGCTCACGCATTCTAGAGCCTGTGCTCCACGTGAGAAGCCACCAGAGAAAGAAGCCCCTGCACTGAGACGAACAGTAGTCCTCACACCTCAGCTAGAGAAAGCCCGCACAAAGCGGGGAAGACTCAGCAGAGCCAAAGATAATTTTTAAAATACTTAATAATAATAATAAAGATCCAGCAAGTTGCAAATAAGACCTGGAACAGCCAAACTTTAAAAAAAAAAAAAAAAAGTCTGGAGAAGGTACGTCCATCTGGAGATGGTACATCCAGTGATTGGACCACATGCAGGATGGCAATTAGACTTGGATGCACTCCTGGGGCCTCTCTGGTCTATCTGTCTACAGGGAGTCTTAGAAAACTTTTCAAGAGGTGCATCTGGCACCCAGATCCCATCTGTGATCTGCCCAGGGGCTTCAAGCTGGCCCAAGTCCATGCCTGTTACCCACCCAAGGAGGCTGTAGACATACCTTCTGGAGGCACATCTGACAATCAGGGGCCTAAGCATCCAAACACTGGTCTCTATGTGGGCTGCAGGGGGGCATGGCAATGCCTTCCCAGCCTCCAGACCACCTTCAAGGGACCCACACAAAACTGTACTGACTTCCTTTCAATTCTAAGCCTCATGTCTCCTTCCTCTGATACAGACTCCAGAATATTCCAGAACACCAGAACCAGGGCATGCCAGGCTCTCTGCCTGTCTCCTGGGAGGTCCTCGTCTCCAGCCCACCTGTCCAAGGCCTAGCTTTGGAACCTGCCTCTGATTCTTCTTTCACACCCTGCCCCACCAAGGACCTCTGAGATTCCCCACCTTCAGGGCCCCAAGGTAGAGTTTGGGAGGCCTGCAGGGTATGTATGGCTTTCTGGGCCCAGGACAAGCCAATACAAACCTGTCCTCAGTGGCTTGTCAAAACAGCTGTGCCAGGGATCTCCTTGGCAGTCCAGTGGTTAGGATTCAGCGCTTTCACTGCCATGGCCCTGGGGTTCAATCCCTGGGAACTAAGACCCCACAAGGCACAAGGGGCGGAAAAAATAAAAAATAAAAACACAGATGTGTCACACCCCTAGGGGATGGAAGAGTGAAGCAGGAGTGGAGGAGGGAGCGGTGAGTGGGGTGGAATGTGAACTGTGTAGACTATGGTCTGAGAATTCAGGCCAGCAAGTGGCCTTCCTGAAAGGACTCGGGTCAAGGATCAGCTAGGATTTGCTGACCTTGTGTTTTTGTGTTTAGTCACTCAGTCATGTCCAACTCTTTGTGACCCCATGGACTGTACCCAGCTGGTGTCCTCTGTCCATGGAATTCTCCAGACAAGACTACTAGAGCAGGTTACCATGTCCTACTCCAGGGATCTTCCCGACCCGGGATTGAACCCATGTCTCCTGCATTAGCAGACAGATTCTTACCACTGTGCCACCTGGGAAGCCCCTGCTGACCTTTCTGGGTCATAAATTCCATTGCCCTAAAAAAAAAGGAAACCCACACTCAGTCACACCTTGACTTGAGTCTTGGTTAGTGACATTTTAATGGCCTTCATTGGTAGTAGCAACAAGAGAAAGGGGAAGAGTTAGCTCCGCCCCCGGAGGAGAGAGAACTCAGGCTCGCAGCGGGGGAATCTTGTATCCAGTGGGTCTAGCCGTCCTCTTCCCATTGGACTGAAGCCAAGAAGGTACGGATTTCCATGGGATGCAGCGTGATGGTGGCAGAGACCAGACGGGAAGGAGAAGGATGGGGTGTGGGGCCTGGGGAGGTGGAGGGGAGAAATGAGGGATGCAGACTTCCTCCGCCTTAACATCCTCTGTGCGCCCTCCCCTGAACACAAACACACCGCCTTAAATCTTTCCCCAGGCCCTCACTCCCAGACCCTTCAACTGTTTCCCAGAGCCTAGATACCACCCCCAGTTGCTCAAATCTCTCCTCAGCGTCTGGGCACTGTCCTCACACCCACAAGTCCCACCCCCAAGGAGCGTCAAGCCACATCACTCCCTTACCTAAATCTGAACACCGACTGACTCAGACCCTCCAAGCTCTATGGACCTGGTCAACATGCTCGCACTTCCCACCCGCCGCCACGCTCCGGGCAGGCTCCTACCCGTGTCTGTTGTCCACTGGAGCCTGGAGGCGTAGGCCAGGAGTTGGTTGGCCGCCAGCGTGGTCTCCCGCAGGTGGGTGATGGTGAAGGCGGAGAACAAGTTCTGCNAACTGAACTGAACTGAACTGAGATGTGGATTTTTAGACTCCACTTTTTAGGCCATGAAGGACCACTGATGGTCCTGAGAGAAGTCTTCCCTTGATTGCCTCACATTTATAATATGGAAAACTGGCTTAGGCGGGAAAAATGACTTGCCTAAGGTCACCAGAAGGAGAACCAGAGTTGGGAGAAGAATCTGTGTCATTCGGTTCAGATAAGCTTTCCTCTCTGTACCTGGTCACCTCCTGGGGGTGTAACTTGGAGATTAAATTGACAAAGTGTGAGACATAACACTGTCTGAACTGAAATTAGTATCCTCTCTGAGACAACCTAGAAATACTTTTGGTCATGGGTCGGTGGGATTTGTAACCAGACCATGTTACCTTGCAGTTGATTAGACTGAACCGGGGATGCACTGGGGATGCACATGGATTATTCAAGTCAGTCTCTGATTTACTTCCTTTTTTAACCTGTTCAAATTGGAGTAAACTAAATGTTGGGACTGATCAGCCACCCTTTTCCTGATCCTCCATTTTTTAAGGCTGCTGTCTACCCTTGGAAAAATAGTGATTTCAAACATAACCATGAGTTTCCTTAGTCATTTAACCCACCTTCTCCACCATTTCAACAGAGAGGGCTTCCCAGGTATCATGAACTCATGAAATCTTCATTTGTCTATAAAGGAGACTTAGTGTTGAAACTTTCCACCAGAGTCTGTAAATGTCAATATTGCTCATGGTGTTGTGGAGGAAGTGAAAGTGGGCAAAATAGCTGTGAAATCACCCTCAACTATTAAGAACCTACGTTATAACTCAGAGAACTCTACTCAATGGTCTGTGATACCATAAATAGGAAGAAAATCCAACAAAAGAGGGGATATATGTGTATGAATGGCTGATTCACTTTGCTGAACACCAGAAACTAATACAACATTGCAAAGCAACTCTACTCCAGTGAAAATTAACAGAAAAAAAGGGACCTGTCCCACTCCCTCTCCTGGCACTGTCTTCTGGTAGCTATCACATGGTTTCCTGAAAATCTCCAAGAAGGGACATGCTGTGCCCTGACTCCATAGCTTCTACCTGGTGTTTTATCATTAGACTTCCACAAAGCTGATTCTCTGATCAAAACTGCAACCCCTTCAACATCCTTTTAACTTCTTCCTTTCTCAGTTTGGTGTTTGAAACACCGAAATTGACACTCACCTTGTTCTTCCCATTCTTATTCTTCGCATGACATCATTTCTGATGAGACTGGCACCAAGGGCTCTTGGGGGTGAAAGCAGTTCACAAGGAGGTCTCCTTGGACTCATGACCCCACGTTCTCACTCTGGGCTGCATTTCAGATAGGCTGTCTTGGAGAAGTTGGTAGCTCACTTCTCTGCTGTCTCTTCATTTCTTTAGGATCCAACGAACATACTGCCTGCAAAATGAGAGTTCTTCCCTTGTTTGAATCTGTACTCACAGCTCCTAATTAAATAATAACTTTCACAGCACTCTGCTGCTCTAATCCTGAACAGAATTTTCATTCCCTCTACAACTGAAGTCAAAATTACAGGCCTGTCATTTCCTGGATTCTCTCATAAAAGCAAGCATTAAATTATCCCTACACTCACCCATTAGTAACTTCTCTTTGTGGTGGGTGTTCGAATGTCTTACAGTGATTCTACTCCGTCTTCAACTTTCCATCCCTCCCAGAAAAGCAATAAATTCCACCGTGTTCTAGAGTTCCTAGTTTGTCTTCTAATTTCTTGATGTAACATGAATTTGATTTCATTAAGTTCTTTTTTCTTTCTCTTTGGGAAAGGAAAAGAGAAATGTCTTCCTTATGTAGCTACCATTCTTTAAAGAGTGAGAAGCTGCTTAGAAGAAGAATCACCTTTCAACTTTCCAATTATTCTTGGAGAACTACAGCTTGGGTCCTTTTGAAGACAAATTGGGTTCTCCCCTCTGGGGTTTTTTGCCACTTGATTAGAAGTCCATGACAACACATGTTCTGGGTGCTTTATGGGTACTGACTATTTTAATCTTTCCAATCACTCCATGTTCCCATTTTACAGATGAGGAAACTGAGGCAATGAGGTTAATAAACTTTCTCAAGGCCTCAGAGCTAGCAAGGGTCAGATGAGGCTGAATAGAACTCTAGTGCCAGAGTCCATATACCCATCAGAGTTTTTTGAATGACAAGTGAAGGAAGCTCAACTCAATTAGCTAGGCAAAACGGACTGTTTGTTTCCTCACAAAACCAGTCCTTGAGAAGAACAGGAAGGGAGCGGCTTTCTGAGACTGTGGAGACAGAGAATTTGACTGCCGTCAGGACTCTGCTTTTGATCTCCAGATGTTCCTTCAAGCTGGCTTCTTTCACAAGGCTGGAGTCTTTTTTCTTAACTGACACTCTCCTAACTTCACAATGAAAAGAAGGCTCTTGGCCCAACTCTCCAACTGTTTAAGAAAGAGAGAGAGAGACAAGAAGAAACAGGAAGGGATGCTGATTGACCAAGCTTGGCCCCATGCCCATGACCTGGACCAGTCACTGTGTCCATGGCCAGCAGGCCGAGGTACCAGGATCATTCAGGCTGGGTTAGGTGCCCATCCCTGGAGAGGTTACTGCAGATGGAGAGAGAAAGTAGCTTCTGTAAATAGCATTTTTATGTTATTTTTTTAATTTTAAATAACAAAAAGTGTTTTTATGTTATTTTAAAAAGAGTACAGAATAGGAGAAAACAAAACAATTCCCTGAAAGATGGAGAAAGCACAGATTTGCCAGTGGAAAAATTACTGAAAGCCGAACAGCTTTAGGAAAAACAGTTTGTGTTAACCTTTATGCTTCTCTGAGTTTTCTTGTTGTTCCTGAAGTGGATGGGACAGATCAGTAGATCTGGCAACGGTAAACTTGCAGGTCAACAGTCAGCTGGAGCAGAGGACCAGGTCCTCAGGTGGGAAGGGGACAGTCCACTTTGTCAAAGCTGCCATTAGTTCTGCTTGCTCATTTATGTGGCCTGGCTGGCTCCTGTAGGCATTAGAGTTTGAAGCAAGTGGTTTAATGTATCACCAAATAGTCCATTCAATCATCGGGATGCCCAAGGAGAGCATCCGTCTCCTCCATCATCTTTGGCCAACAGCCCATGAAGAAGGTTAACGCTCTGAAGAAGAAAGAGGCAAGGCAAAGGATCTGGCAGTTAAAAACAAAGTTTTCTTGACAGAATGGCTTATGGCATTTGACAGAATTTTTCAAGGTGCAGAAAAACAAGTTTGACAGCATGTGTTTTAAGTAGAGATTCATACATGGCACTTCCAAAGTCAGTCACCGCCAGCCAGTGAAGAGGGAGGAAGATGGGAGGGAGGGGGACTTTATTTCTCTTTCCTTTCTTCTTTCCACCCAGAGCATCAGTCTGCCTTCTTTAGACGGTTGTGTAAATAGGCAAACCTCTTCCCTCTCATTCCCACTAATTTTCAAGTCACTCTCTGCTTTGGTGTTCCCTTTGTGATGATACTTAAAAAGCTCCTGGAGAACCATGGACCCCAGGGCATCATATAATACCGAGCTTTTCAAACTGTCGTCTAGGAGATTCTTTGCTGCATAAACCAGGAGATGTTTTCTGGCAAGATGCCTGCCAAAAGCCCTCTAGAGCTTAGAGAAAAGATTTTGTTTGCCCTGATGGGCTGGAACAGAGTGGGCTGATAGTGGAACCAAGATGAAAGCTTCATACTACACATTCAGTCTTCATATTTTCCACATCTTGGAGTTGTAACAATGTGGGGAGGGGAGGGCAGTGACCCTGTGATGGGAAGTGAAAAGAGAGGAAGAAGGAGATCATTTAGGAAAGGACATGACATCGCTCTGGTCAACACCCTTCCCTGAGTGCCTGTGAGAAGATGCATCTTTTGCTTCCTTTGATGCGATTATTGGTTCCATTATCGTATTTGTGGTGGAGCAGAAACTTGGCTGCCAGTGATTGTCTGTCTCTTTCTCTTGTCCCTTTTGGAATGAAACCCATATTTGTGCGGTGGATTCGGTTTTCCTGACTGCTTTGCAGCACCTCTGGGCACTGTTGTCCTCTCTTGTAACTTGCGTAATCACCCCACCACATTTCTAAATGATTTTGGTGCTCATTTGTATGTTTTCCTCTCATTTCACAGAGAGAGGAGAAACAGTTTACTGCTCC
Organism: Oreotragus oreotragus; assembly: GCA_006410675.1. Taxonomy (NCBI): domain Eukaryota; kingdom Metazoa; phylum Chordata; class Mammalia; order Artiodactyla; family Bovidae; genus Oreotragus; species Oreotragus oreotragus. The sequence continues at coordinate 665,291 of SJYX01002168.1, read as the reverse complement.
CTGGTTGCACACCAGAAGTCTCAGCTTCAGCTTTACTATTAGATTTAGATCATCTTGTCCAACCACTCATTTTGCTGATTTTTTTTTAAAGTTAAGAAACACTGTCTATCAAATTCAGCTCTTAACCAAAGTACATGAGAATGTGTTTTAACCACATTTTTTGTTTCAAATTTATAAACTGTGCTCAAGGTCATCTTTAATCTAACAAATGATTATCTTTCACACCACATGAGCCATTTATTCATCCACCCAGTAATCCATCCACTCATCCAGCCAGCCAGCCAGCCAGACAACTAGCCATTTTAACAAACATTTTGTTAAGTGAATACTGTGTTCCATTCATGAACAAGTTTATGGCTCTTCCCAGTTGCAAATAATATTTATTCATGTATAAATACCAGATAACAGACATCTTTTTACATTTTAATTCATCCCAATGATGTTATGGAATCAACTGTATCAAAAAACATAGGTACCATGCAGATATCAGTTTTTTTCAATTTATTTTTTAATTGGAGGATAATTGCTTTACAATATTGTGTTGGTTTCTGCCATACATCAAACAACCAGTAAGAAGGAACATAGTCCCACCTGTGAAAAAAAGAAAAAATTATACAACAGAGATCAGTTTTTAAAACAAAGAAGCACTATGACTAGGCAATAATTAAGTTTATAACTGAACTTCCTGGAGAGTTGTTTTTCATTGTTAAGTCACTCAATCATGTCCAACTCTTTGTGACCCCATGAACTGCAGCATGCCAGGCTTCCCTGCCCTTCACCATCTCCTGGAGCTTGCTCAAACTCATGTCCATCAAGTCGGTGATGCCATCCAACCATCTCATCCTCTGTCACCCCATCCTCTTCCTGCCTTCAATCTTTTCCAGCATTAGTGTCTTTTCCAATGAATTGGCTCCTGGCATCAGGTGACCAAAGTATTGGAGCATCAGCTTCAGCATTAGTCCTTCCNTCTCCTGGAGCTTGCTCAAACTCATGTCCATCAAGTCGGTGATGCCATCCAACCATCTCATCCTCTGTCACCCCATCCTCTTCCTGCCTTCAATCTTTTCCAGCATTAGTGTCTTTTCCAATGAATTGGCTCCTGGCATCAGGTGACCAAAGTATTGGAGCATCAGCTTCAGCATTAGTCCTTCCAATGAATATTCAGGGTTGATTTCCTTGAATTGACTGGTTTGCTCTCTGTGCAGTCCAAGGAACTCTCAAAAATCTTCTCCAACACCACAGTTCAAAAGCATCAACTCTTCCTTCGGTGCCCAGCCTTTTTTATGGCCCAGCTTTCACATCTGTACATGACTACTGGAAAAAACATAGCTTTGACTATACAGACCTTTATGGACAAAGTGATGTCTGCTTTTGAATACTCTATCTAGGTTTGTCATAGCTTTTCTTCCATGGAGCAAGCATCTTTTAGTCACACAGTCACATTCTGCAGTGATTTTGAAGAGTATTATTCCTAAATTCTTAAAAGTAATTTTCAGCTGTGGAAGTAAATGATGTTCCTATTTCTTAAAAAAGAAAAAAAAGAGAAAAGGGAGAATAGGAGAGAATTTTACACATGTCCCTTTGTTTAGGTCTCTTTCCTCCCTATGGCCAACCTTGGTCCCCTCCCTTCTCCCTAAAGGCCACCATTGCTATGAGATTTGTGGAACTTTTTAGATGCATTTATATAACTATTATATCATACTGTGTATTATATATATATTATATTTCATTGTATTTTATATATGTTATATTTATATCAAAATGCACACAAAATAATGCCACATATTTCTCCACGTTTAAATAAAAATGCATATACTCCCTTGTTTCTTTATGACAAGCAATTTCAAAGATTTCCCATAATTTCAGTAGAAACAGAGTTTAGTCATTTATTTCTTGTTTGGGGGCATACATTTGGAAGGCCCTAGTTAAACATCCGGAGAAGGCAATGGCACCCCACTCCAGTACTCTTGCCTGGAAAATCCCATGGGCGGAGGAGCCTGGTAGGCTGCAGTCCATGGGGTTGCTAAGAGTCAGACATGACTGAGCGACTTCACTTTCACTTTTCTCTTTCATGCATTGGAGAAGGCAATGGCAACCTACTCCAGTGTTCTTGCCTGGAGAATCCCAGGGACGGGGGAGCCTGGTGGGCTGCCGTCCATGGGGTCGCACAGAGTCGGACATGACTGAAGCGACTTAGCAGCAGCAGCAGCAGTTAAACATCAGTGCTTTGGGTGGCAGCAATGTCTGGGCTTGGGTCAGAAGACGCGTAAATTTGGAGAAACGTAATTTTCCCAGGTCAGTTGAAAAATAAACCCACCCACTTTTACAGAGGGCACTATGTGATCCACTTTGCCTAGGGCGTCTCCTCAATAGGTGCTGGGGACTGGAAGAGCAGCCTGCAGCACCCTGTTTTCCCAGGCTAGCCCTCTCCCACCAACCCACTCATTCTCAGTTCACTCTCCCTGAACTGAGAGCAGAAAAGATGCCAGCCACCAAAAAATAACTCGAGGAAGAGAGAGTCTAAAAGCATGGGGCTGTCATGATAATCAAGCCCAAACTGGAGGTGGTAGAAACGTAAAACAGGGCTTTAGGTCCTAACGGCTAAGCTTGCTGTCACTGACAGGAGTCTTTCAGCTCTTCTTTCACATCATAACTCTGTTGTATATTCACTTTTTGCTTCACTCTGGTAGGACTGATCAAAATAAATTCATTTGCCTTTAACACAAGAGCTCATTCCTCACCCTCTGCCCCAAACTTATCACCAGCTCTGCACCCCCACATGGATAAAGAAAGCACAGTGTCATGCTTCAACAGCACCATTGCTGTCAACATACAGAGAAACTGCTAAATCGGAAGTCTTTTTAGAATTTCTTTTTAAATATTTATTTGTTTATTTAGCTGCCTAGGGTCTTAGTTGTGGCACACGGGCTCAGAAGTTGCATCCCCGGCATGTGGGATCTTAGTTCCCCAACCAGAGATTGAACTTGTATTCCTTACGTTGCAAAGCGGATTCTTTTGTTTGTCTGTTTTTTTAATTGGCAGAAGTCTTTATGCTTAAAAAGCATGTATCTTAAGCTATAAATCACCAGGATTTATAGACATATTCAAATAGTCCAGGTAAACATGAAAAATCACATATGTTATCCTAAGAATCCACTTTAAATTATTTATCTCTACAGCAGATTTTCCAATTAACCCAGGGTTCTTTTCCTCAAGATGCTTTTGTTTGAGAGTAATTATTATACAGGGCTGTTTTGTTTTTAACAGTTTATGTTCGTTATAAAGAATTTAGGCGATGCCAAATCTATACAGAATGAAGTTAAAGACTTATCCCAAATCTAACCCCTAGAAATAGATACCAGTAAAATAGTGTGAATATTTTTAAAATTATAAAAATATTATTTCAAATACCTTTCTTTTTTACATATATATGAATTGGAAGCCACAAAAATCATGTAAACTATATTTCTGTGAAGTGGATATTATACATGCTGTGTTTTAAATTTAATTTTGCTTAAATTTAGTAGGAAAAATGACATTAAACTAAAAGAGTTTATAAATTTGAAGTAAAAATTATAGTGCCACTAGAGGTATTAATTACTTTTTAAAAAGTCTTCTTAGATTAAGATAATAATAATAATTAAAACATGAAAATGTTTGTCATTTTTAACTTTATATATCAATTTTAAATAATATTTATTTACTCCATTCTGTGGAAGATATGAAAATCAGTATTACCCTCCCTTCTTTTGTTAGCTGTTAACAAAAATTTTCAAGGTTTATGACATTCACAGTCTAGTCTATAATTATGATTCCCAATTTATTTCATCTTGATTTATATTGAGGCGACTCTGTTGCTCAGAATCTGCCCTTCCCCCAGTGCTTCTTTACTATGCTGCTGGGTGTTCTTTTCAAGAGGACTCAATATTGTTTTTCCATAGTCTTTCCGATGAAAATCTGGGTCTGCTACTGTTAGAGCCAAATGACACCTTGTTGGAGCAGAATAGATTAGAAAACTGTGTTACATTCAGAGCCTCGGACAGAGATGCAGGCGGCTTGGCACCCAGTCTGTTGGGTGTCAGTGGTCCCAACATCGTCAGGCTTAGAAGGAGAGCGAACTGGGGAGGAGGAGGAGGCCGAGGAAAACGTGCAAGAGCGGCAGCGGGTGGAATGGCTAGATTCTGCTTCAGCCCAGATGAGGGGAAGGCACCCTGGTCCCCTGCGGGTGCCAAGGAGGGGCCCCCTGTCAGAGGGTGACTCCCACACTTGTTCCAGCTCTCCCGCCAGCTGACATGGAGTCCAGTGGGAGGGCAGAAGCACCACAAGATCCCAGAAGACTGGATGCGAGCCTGCCAGGGAACGAAGGAGGCGTTCTGCCACCTGAGAGCTGGACCCTCTGAGGCAAAGGCAGAGAGAAACTAACTCAATCAGAGCAAAGGCAAATGAAAGGGGTGTGAGAATAGGAGGGAATGAAAAGCTGGTGATCAGGCACAGCTGGCCCATTCACAGAAAGCTGAATACCTCTCAATTACAGGATGAGCTCTGCTCTTCGAGAATGTTCACACTCATTTCCTCATTCATAGCCACCCTGCAAAGCTGACAGAACTCTCCCCATTTTATCGCAAGGATGCCAAGCCTGGAGATGCGGGGCTGGGACTAGGACCCCGCATGCTAATGCAGGTCGAGGTCCCCACGTGCTGCCTCCAGTATATTCAAAAGACAATAAAAAGAGACGACTTGGCGTTGTAATTTTTTTCATTGCCTTTTGCAAGATGCAGGCTGGGCCGGCTACCTAGTGGACATCCATCAGCTTTGACTACCCACCATAGCCCCTTCCCTGATGGCCCACCACTTTACTATTGCGGAATCATCTTCTGCCTCTCTCCACTGGTGATTGTCTTGGTGAAAAATAATTCCAGGTGATCACCTTTCGCTACAAAAACGGAGTCAATCCCACCCCAGGATAATGAGAGCACGTGTTCTCCCCCCAGACCTTCAATCTTGAAAAATGCTGAAAAGAAAGGGTTAATGGTCAGAGGTCACTCACTGTGGCCATGGCAGATGGAGCAGCTCCTGCCTGTTATATCTTTCCATAAATCTCCATTTGTACAAAGAAGCTAAAGTTGCTTGCTGTTGCAAGCAACCCAGAACCCTAACCAATACGAAGTACTGGCAGGATGAAAAATCTTTCCAAAACTACAGCCCCCTCCTTGGTCACTGGGGCCCTCACGGAACAACCAAGAAACTGGGAAGGGAGCAGAGAGGACTAAGTCCTCATTGGGCCACGCAGCTACACATAAGCAGGTCCGGAGTTTGGTGGATGGTCAGCAACATCACTGGGTCATAGTGAGAAGCTCCTGGAGCCTCCATGATGGTGGATTCCTGGCCAACCAGAGGAGTTCCTGTCTCAAGGGGGACTCTGGGACGAAAGGCTGCATTAAGCTGGGGTTGCCTGTACACAGGCTTTGTAAGGAACATCTCAGAAGTGCCTCTCCATCACAAAGCCTTTTCAAAGTGTTTTTTCCTCCTACAACTGGTTCCCTGCACCAGTAGAATGGCAGGCATCCTCTGCAAAGGCTTTTCTGGATTCTGACTGCTGTTTGCAGTAGAGATGCTTCAGAGAGCTTGCCCAGGAAATGTCAGTGAGTCATCTGGAGTGCTCCTCTCTGGATCTGCACTGAGGCGGCATCCACCCCCTTGGCTGCCCCTGAACATACATTTTATATTTTATAGCAGACCTGTGTTTCCAGAGCACTTACTTGGGGAGTGGATGGGCATAAGAGCCTCTGTAAATCATACCCTGGAGCCCACTTCCTTCAGGCTCTTTCTCGCTGCCGTTGGGGTGGAAAATGCTGCTTACTTGGTGCCATGGGAACTCTGCTTCTCCCGTTTCCTCCTCTTGCTGCCCAGGAAAAGCGATGTAGTTGCTCCTTGTGGGAGTCAATGTTGAACAAAAGAGTGGGTTTAGCCCCAGTCAAAAAGCTTTTCTTTTGCTTTATTCGTTCTCTCATTCTTAAGAAGGCTGCTGACCAAACAGAGATAAGAAATAACTGATGGGCCTACAGCTATAGCAGCAAATGATGCTCGATGGCCTCCCCCATCTGAGTTGCAGAGTGTGGGCTGGAGAGCTGCTAGACCGGTGCCGCTCTGCTGGCACCTCTGTTCTCTCGTTCATTCTTAGATAGGAAGCTCCATGAAGGCTGAGACGCTGTGCTCTGCATCTCCAGGGCCTAGGAACATGCCTGGAGGGTGGGGTGAAAAGAAGTAGGGTGCCCCAGTGGTGCCATGTGGTGATGGGGAGTCTTTTTCCTTCCAGTCAGAGCCCAGAATAATAAGATAGAACATGCAGGGAATTGGTGATGTGTCCCAACGGCCTCATTTTATTTTTTAAAAAATACTTTTAATTAACAGCTTTACTAAGATATAATTCAAATACCACACAGTTCACCCATTTAAACATGTACAATTCAGTGGTTTTAATGTATTTACAGAGTTGTACAACCATCGCCACAATCAATTTTAGAATATTTTCATCAAGGCCAAAGAGAAACCCCATAGTCATTGAGTCACTCCACATTCTCCTGAATTCTTTTAACTCTAAAACACTTTATTTTTAAAGACTTTTTTTAAAACTATGTGTTAAAGCAACTGACGCCTAAATACAATTCAGTGCCTTTCTTATTAGCACTGCTCTTATCTAAACGCATCTATGCTAATGGCCTGATTTTAGATGAAGATGCCCAAAGAAGTGAAAGGATTTACCCCCTCCCTGACAGGATTCCCTGACACTTCTGTCCAGACCCCAAAAGTATAAGTCCCTCTAAATTACTATTTCTTCAGGCTACAGTGGAAATACATGATTTTTAAAATATAATTGTATTGTGGTAAGAAGGCTGAGCACTGAAGAATTGATGCTTTTGAACTGTGGTGTTGGAGAAGACTCTTGAGAGTCCCTTGGACTGCAAGGAGATCCAACCAGTCCATTCTGAAGGAGATCAACCCTGGGATTTCTTTGGAAGGAATGATGCTAAAGCTGAAACTCCAGTACTTTGGCCACCTCATGCGAAGAGTTGACTCATTGGAAAAAANGACTCTTGAGAGTCCCTTGGACTGCAAGGAGATCCAACCAGTCCATTCTGAAGGAGATCAACCCTGGGATTTCTTTGGAAGGAATGATGCTAAAGCTGAAACTCCAGTACTTTGGCCACCTCATGCGAAGAGTTGACTCATTGGAAAAAACTCTGATGTTAGCAGGGATTGGGGGCAGGAGGAGAAGGGGACGACAGAGGATGAGATGGCTGGATGGCATCACAGACTCGATGGATGTGAGTCTGAGTGAACTCCGGGAGATGGTGATGAACAGGGAGGCCTGGTGTGCTGTGATTCATGGGGGTGCAAAGAGTCGGACACGGCTGAGCGACTGAACTGAACTGAAATGAAGAACATTGAACATGAGATCTACCGTCTTAAATTTTAAAGTTTTGTTAATGATAGGTACAATGTTGTACACAGATTTCTATGAGTTATTCCCCTTGCTTAACTGAAATTTTATGCCTTTCGATTTGTAACTCCCCAGTTCTCTCTTTCACCAGCCCCTGAAAACTGCCATTTCACTCTTTGATCCTATGAATTTGACTATTTAAATACTTCATGTAAGTTATATCATGCAGTATTTGACCGAGACTAGTTTATTTCATTCATGTAATGCGCTCAAGGTCCATCCATGTCTTTGCATGCTGTAGAACTTCCCTTCTTTCTAAGATTGAGTAATATTCTGTTATGTGTACATGTTATGTATGTTATGTGTATATACTACATTTTCCTTATCCATTCACCCACTAATGGATATTTAAGTTGCTTCCACATCCGGGCTGTTGTGAATAGTGCTGTAATGAACATTACAGTGATAATACCTCTTCAAGATCCTGATTTCAGTTCTTTTGGGAAAATAAACTTTTTTTTGGAAATATTTACATTTTGTATCTGCTTCCAATTGTGATAATATACTTCTCTAAGCCTAAATATGGGCCTCTCAGTTGGCACTAGAGGTAAAGAACCCGCCTGCCAATGCAGCAGACATGAGACTTGGATTGGATCCCTGGGTTGGGAAGATCCTCTAGAGGAGGAAATGGCAACCTACTGCAGTCTTTTTGCCTGGAGAATCCCATGGACAGAGGAGCCTGACGGGCTATAGTTCATAGGGTCACAAAGAGGCAGACACATCAGAAGCAACTTAGCATGCACACATGAGCCCAAATGCAGAATATTCTATTGAATTAGTAAGGTAGATATTACCATGTGTCATCTTCATTTCATCTTAACAAGTGGTTCGTCCATGAATACACCAAATCGAGATTACTGGATCATATGATTTAAAAGGAAAAAAAAGATACGGTCTTGGTTGGTGGTTGAGTTGCTAAGCCGTGTCCAGCTCTTGCAACCCTGTGGACTGTAGCCTGCAAGGCTCCTCTGTCCATGGGGTTTTCCAGGCAAGAATACTGGAGTGGATTGCCATTTCCTCCTCCAGGGGATCATTTCAACCCAGGAATCGAACCCAGGTCTCCTGCATTGCAGGCAGATTCTTTACCAACTGAGCTATGAGGGTCTTGGTTAAGTGCCAATTTTTAAGAGGGATAATTCTTTGGAAAGAATTACTTTGACAACTTGGATGAACTGAAGAAGAATGGGAAAGGGGTCTGAGAGCCATATTGTTTGAATACATTGGGAGTCTGGAGAAGAAAAGGCCATGGGATGAAGACTGTTATCTTCACATACACATCTTTCCTACCATGCAAACACCTAGCACAGAGTGGGCTCACCGTAAATATTTGTTGAGTGAGTGATTTAATTGCTTTACTTGGAAAAGAAAGGGATGACATACTGCATGCTGCTTCAGAAAGCCCGATGGTAGCTAATAAGTAAAAAGTTTTGAAGAGCTGTCTGACTTTGGGGGAAGTGGGTGGCATCTGTCAGAGCTGAAGAACGGTGCTTCTCAAATTTCAGCATGCTCCAGAATCACCTGGAGCTCTTTCTAAAATGCTGATTCTGACTCATTAGGTCTGGGGTGGAGCTGTGATTTCGCATTGTCAACAAGCTTCCAGGTGATGCTGCTAATTGTGGACCATCCTTTGGGCAGGAAGGATATAGGTGAAATTCCTCAGCGAAGTTAGTGTTAATCATCACTTTAGATCACTTCCTTCTCTAAGAGTCCCTGAGTGCTGAACCTTCTACAAAAAAAGACAAAGTTGAGAAATCTGGTATGGTGTGATTTCCAGACATACAAATGCATCTTTATATTTATGTAAATCCAGAGATCTCCATGCTGGGAACTGTGATCAAAGGATGGAGGAGGTATTTATTTGTCTTTGTGTTTTCACACCAGGAGAAAAGCATTCCTGGTGGCTATGATTCTAAAATACTCAGCATATGTGTACCACACTTCACAACGAATCTGCTTGGTTTGATGCATTTAAAACCTGTCAAATGCTTTACAAGCAGAAAATACATAACTCATGCAGAACCCATGAGAGAGTTAAGGCCCTTTGCTGTTACTCTCAGCAAAATGGGGTCTCTCATACTCCCACAACATCTCCATTGAGTCTGTTTCTCTGGGTTACCAGCTTTTCATCCAGATTTTCACCCTGATGCTGTTCCTCCGCTTGGCCCTGGAGAGTCCAGGAAATTGCCCTCCAGGCCCTTGAGCTGAGGACACCTACCATTCCTAAACGGCTGGCCATTCCTTCCTCAGCAGAGATCACTGAACTGACAGCTTCCCTTTGGAGTGGGGGTAGCAAGTTGAGAGGAAAGGAAGAAGAGGAGGAGGAATCACATCGTTGTGCACAAGTTGCATGCCAGACAATGGACCAGGCTTATTCACACATTTTCCCCTAATGCACTTTGCACCATGTTTAGAGGGCAGTGAAGGCTACAGACAGGACAAGAAGCTTCCTGACTGTGCATTAGTGTCAGGAGTGAGTTACCAGTTCTCAGACTGCTCTCCTGTCCCGCCACACAGGTTCCAACTTTGACTATATCCAGAAACCTCCCACTGTCTCTGGGGGGCCACGGCAGACACCAGAGTGTGCCCAGATCAAGGCTGCCTGACTGCACAATGAGACTCGAGTGAGGCTGGCTCCAAATTATTTCCTCCTCAGGCTGTCTGCTCCCAGGGGTGCCTGCAGGTAGCAAATGCAGAAGCCCTGCCCAGATTCTACCCTCACCAAAATTACAGATCCTCTGCTGGAGCCTGAAATGCCAATCCATAGAGTGCCAGAGCCCAGACCAAAATGTTGTTGCACAAACACCTTGCTATCAATGCTGCTGGTTTCAGATCTATTGTCAATAGGGGAGGAATGGGTTTGTCTCTTTTTTTTTCAAATTGAAAAGGGCTAAATTAATAAGCAATGATAGGTATCCTCTATGGACAATTGCTCACACTGGCAAAAAAGTTCCAGGTAAGAAGGACGATAATAATAACAGCAGCAATGACAATGCCACCATGCTTTTTTAGCATGTGGAGAAAATCTCTCTTCAGCGGGGAATCATTTTCAAAACCACAGGAAATAAAGAAAGCAGTGCATGCTACTCTAATTCACTGTTTCTCCCGTCCAGTAAGAATTTTTATTTCCTGGTAAATAAATAGGTGCAGTTTACAGGCTTGTCTTACTTTCCTTGCTCCTGTGAGCTCTGTTCTCAAAAGCCTCTTAACTCTCCTCCATCCCTCCCTCCAAATTTCTAACATGGCTCTTCTGAATAGAGTTTATGTAAATATTGTTAAACTAGAGTTAGGTATCTTGCATGAGATATGTGCTTAATAAAAGCTACCCTGGATAACACTGAAGCACCAATAGTTCCCTATCTTGGCCTCAGCCTGATAGGGAACTACAGAATCTGGGGGAAAGATACCTTGCCTCCCTAATCTAGTTTGCCCTCTTCCATGTTTATTACTCGAGGTTTGTCACTGATGGTGCAGCTCTGCTCAGCCCCCTAAGCCGTGTGATGCAGATGAAGCCCGAAGCCCAGCCCAGCCCAGCCCAGCCCACCCCATGTCAGCCACAGCAGCCTGCACCTGTCAACACAAGTCCCTGATCAGCCAGAGGAAACCTTCATATGGGACTGCCCTGGCAGGCCCACGCTGTAAGAAAGGACCCACGTACTTGCTAAATGGGGCAGAGGGCAAGCACCCAGATCCTTGGAAATCACAAGGATATTCACAAGCTGAAATAACCCCTGCTTTGTCTTTCTTCTTTCTCCCTCTGAGTAAACAGCACTCCGTTCTGTCTACTCCCTGCCCACAGCAGCCCCTAGTGGCGGCCAGATGGGCCATAACTCCTGCACAGGATCGCAGGCATCCAGACAGTTCCAAGCACACCTTCCCTGCTCACCTTCATCCATCTACTTTTTGTTTCTTGTGGGCAGAGGTTAACCTTTTGGTTTTTCAATGCATGCCAATGCACACAAATAAATGTTCACTCACACTGACTCTGTGTGGGGTGGGGGCACCCAGATCAAGGAGCCTTGCGGGCAGAGGGGGTGCAGAGCTGGAGATCAGCGAGGAGGGAGGGTGTCTTAGCAGAATCCAGTGTTCACTGGTCCAGCGTGGCCTGGGAAACTGGGGCCTGGCTCTGACTTGATCTTTGTCCAGCAGAATCTGCTGTTGAAGAGTGAGGGCTGGGCAGGGCAGGCCTCACCCAGGGGCTCACATGTCTGCCTTTATCCTCACACCCCCACAGGCAGCTGCCAGCAGCCGAGGTGAGAAAGGCATAACGGCACCCTTGAGAGAGAGAGAGCCCCTCGTTAAGCAACAGAATGCCTTCTCTCTTCCCAGGAAATGACTTCATAAAACCTCAAACTTCTACCTTGGATGACAGTTCAAACAACTTTTCTTAAAGAAAACCTAAACGCAGATGCTTATTCAAGCAGCATCCCAGGGGAGTCTTTGGATTCCTAACCCAGGTGATGAATTGATGCAAAGACTACATTTTCTTAAGGGAATTTAAGTAGTCAATCCCTTCACAATCTCCCTTCCTGGAATCAGAGGCTGTGGAAATACTAGGCTGCTCCCAGGCCCATTTTGGAGGGGCTGGGAAGGGAGGAGAAATGGACCTGTGGATGCCTACTGGGGGCTGAGGCTCTACTGAATGCTTCCTTCACTAAATTTAGCTCACTTCAGACTCTGCACAGAGAGCCCAGCTTGAGGAAAATTCTTCTGGGAGGGAACTGATGCTTGGACTTTCTGCCTGAAATTAAAAGAGTGCACACAGGGCAATTCCCCTAGGGCTTATTTCAAAGTCTCAGAAGATGCTTAACCCATGAGGAAAAACCTGAGCTCTGGATCTTGGAGAGAAATATGAGTTAGACAGTAAGTGGATGGCAGATCCTTCCAGCCATGTGTGGTCTTGGACTTGGTATGGCTTGCTTCTCGGTTGTTTGGAGGATGGGTGTCAGAGCAGGAAGGCTGGGCATTCAGGGATTAACTTCTAAGCCAAGACCAGGAGAGAAGGAAACCTTCCCAAGGGATCCAGGCAGTTTAAGAACATGAGCCTCCTTCTCGCAAGGCCTGCCCTCAGCTTTCTGTGGGTGACTTGGAGTTATTGAATATTTCTAAGCTCCTCCAAAGTCTCAAAATATGACACACACGAACTGTTTCCCCCTGTCCATCCACCTTCAGCTGGCTGCCTCGCTAAAGCAGCTTTGGGGAAGGGCACCATGTGGAGTGGCCTTCCCTGGTGGCTCAGCAGTAAAGAATCTGCCTGCAAGGAGATGTGGGTTCCGTTCCTGGGTTGGCAAGACCCCCTGGAGAAGGAAAAGGCAACCCACTCCAGTATTCTTGCCTGGGAAATCCCATGGACAGAGGAACCTGACAGGTTACAGTCCATGGAGTCCCAAAGAGTCAGGTGCGATCTAGCCACTAAACACCAGCACCAGTACCGCGTTGCGCACCCTCTCCCCATGCAGACCCAAGAATCTCCTCCCAGCCCTTCCTGCAGCTCACCTGCCTCTCTGAGCTGCTCTCCTCGTGGAGCTCCTGAGGCATCAGCTGTTCTTCCTCATGCTCAAGTCACCCTTGGTGATGCTGTCTTGCTGACACGCATCATTTTGTTGATGCTATCTGTGGTTTGGTGGTGGGAATCCACTCTTTGTACAAAGCCTCTTCCCTTTCATCCATTTATTCTGTCATGTTCATTAAATGCCTACACCATCTGTCAGGCACTCTTCCAACCCTGAGGATGCAACAGTGAATATAACAGACAAAAGTCCCTGGGACTTAGATTCTCATGCAAGGGTTGACCAACTTTCCAGCTCTGTTTTTATAGCTCAAAAGCAGCCATAAGCAATGCATAAACACACATGGCTGTGTTCTAATAAAACTTTATTTACAAAATGAGTTGCAGGAGGGAGGGATTTGACCTGTGAACTTCAGTTTTAGTGGATTAACAGCACTTCCAATTTTTCTTTGGAAATACACACTGCTCTTCTTTCATTTCATGTTTGGATAGGTCTGAGTCCACTCCTCAGGGCTAGGGGTGGTCGTGTGACCCAGGCTCAGACAAAGTCATAGTGATTGTCTCAGGAATGGGTCCAAAGCCAGTGAACAGATGAAAAGTTATCTTGGTCCTTTCTCTGTGAGTGATGAAAAAGATATACTCCTTTTCTACTGGGATTTCTAAGTAAATAGAGTAAGTCCTCAGGGTCATCTTTGTCACAACACAGGGAGAGCATGCATGAGAATGAAGCCATCTGGAAGGAAGGTGGAAGGAAGAATCCTCATGTGATCTCTGAGCACCCCAGGATCAACCACGCAGCCATGAATGAGGCCTTTTGTGCCTTCCCTTGTACCTTTGGTTACAGGAGTCAGTAAACATTCCTCCCTTCTCCATTCTTTTCTCAATCCAATTGAATTGGGGTTCTGTCTTTTGGAACCAGAGTCTTGACTGTTACAAAACCCAAACTCATTCTTGAACACGCTTTTTCTTTATTCTATGTACTTTCTCTGGGAAATCTTATCTACATCCATGAAGTTCTGCCATCACCTTTATGTAGATGACCTTCCTATCTTTATTTCAGGCCCTAACTTTATCACTGGATTCATACTATCCACTGCCTACTGAATGTTCCTACTGAGAAATCTTGCAAACATCTAAAACTCAACTCATTATATAGCCTCACCCCTCCAAACATTTTCTCCTATGTTTCACTATACTACTAAAAACAATAGCACCAAATGAGCTCTGTGCAAAGACCTCTAGTAGGCAATATATAATCATTTGTAGTCTTCCCAACTAACATGCAAGGCAGATAGTATAAGCCCTACAATCAGATGAGTCTAAGCTCATTTGATTAGTAAGTGACTGAGTCACAACTTAACTTCAGGCCCAATCCTTGCTGCCTGCCTTCAACTCTACTATGTCAGGCTTGGTGTCTTCCTGTTTGGTTAAGAGCCCCCACCATTCAGTCAGTCACACAAGTCAGTAACTCACATCCCTTCGGTCATCAGGGCCCACTGGCTCTTCTAGGCATCTCTCTGTCTTCCTCTGTCTACACAGCCTTTATCTTGGTCCAAGTTTTTATTCCTGAGGAAACGCAGTCTTCTAAATACTCCCTCTTTCCATTCCACTCCAGTGTACATTTCATTACATCATAAAGCCAGACCTAAAAGAACAAAAATAACAAGTCTCTACCTCTTGAGACTCCTCAGCTCAGAATAAAAACCAAGCACCTTAGCTTGAAGCCAAGTGCACTTTCTTTTCTTTTTGTTTTCTTTTAATAGCTTCATTGATATAAATTGTATACAAAAAATTACACACAGTTATTTTGTATAATTTTACACATAATCGTACATATACATACACATATACACACACACAACTTGGTAAGTTTGGACATAAGCATACACACATGAAATCATCACCCCAATCAAGGTAGCAGACATACCTGTCACCTCCAAAAGTTTTCTTGTGTCCTTTTGAACGTCTGAGATAAAAATATTTAATGCGAGGTCTACCCTCTTACCCCATGGCTCAGTGGTAAAGAATCTGACTGCAAGGCAGGAGATGTAGTCTTGATGCCTGGGTCTTGAAGATCCCCTGGAGAAGGAAATGGCCACCCACTCCAATATTCTTGCCTGGGAAATCCCAAGGACAGAGCAGCCTGGTGAGCTATAGTCTGTGGGGTCCCAAAGAGTCAGACATTTCTGAATACAGCAACAGCATCAAACAACTACCCTCTTAACAAATTTAAAAATTTTAAGTGCACAATACAGTATTGTTAACTATTTTCAGTTGGTAGAAAGTTTCAGTTAAACACAATGATTAAGTTCTAGAAATCTGTCATGTAACATAATCAAGGCCGTAGTCTTGCCAGTAATCACGTACAGACATGAGAATGCTGAAGAAATGGTGCTTTTGAACTGTGGTGCTGGAGAAGGCTCTTGAGAGTCCCTTGGACTGCAAGGAGACAAAACCAATTCCCTAAAGGGAATCGATCTTGAATATGCTTTGGAAGGACGCTGAAGCTGAAGCGCCAATACTTTGGCCACCTGATGGGAAGAGCCAACTCACTGGCAAAGACTGATGCTGGGAAAGATTGAAGGCAGAAGGAGAAGAGAGCAACAGAGGATGAGATGGTTGGATGGCATCACCGACTCGATGGACATGAGCTTGGGCAGACTCCAGAAGATGATGGGAGCCAGGGAGGCCTGGCGTGCTGCAGTCCATGGGGTCACAAAGAGTCAGACACTTGGTGACTGAACAACACAAGGACATTTCAATCCAGCCCGTGACCTACCTTTTTAATCTTCTTTCTGACCCACCATTGAATATATTCCTGAGCCAAAGACTACTTTCAGGAAATAACAAGTTTAATCTGCTTTTCTAGAACTATTGAGACCACTTCAACTTGGAATGATACATCGGTTATCTAATTCTCCTAAATCCCTTCTCAAGCTCCAATTCTCCTGCAAAGTCCTCCTGAACACTTGAACTTACTCTCATCTCCACTCCTTCTGAATTCTATTTTTTCTTTCCTCTCATATGGAAAGTTCTCTCTCTCTCTCTACTCTGAAACATCGTTTGAGTCTTGTCTTAGTTCATTTGCTAATACGTACATCATTTTCTAACTACATCTTATTTCCGTAACTAGGCAGTAGGTAGCAAATATTTAGAGGCCAGGATTGTTTTTTTCTTTCAATCTGGCCATGATTCCAAGCACATTTCTTATTATAATTCTTTTCAATGTTGGCTTTACTTTAGAGTCTCCAACAGAGCTTTGCAACAAAAAAAAATATAAACACCAGGTCCCATGACCAGAGATTTGAATTTAACTGATCTCGGGTTTTGTTGTAAAGCTTTCCAGGTGATTCTGCTGTACAGACAGGATTGAAAACTAATGGTTCAGCACATCACAGATACTCAGAAAATAGCCAATGGTTATTTGATTGGTTGAATTGAGACCAGACGAGGACCCAAATTTCATAATTGATTACCCCAAGTTTATTTGGTTATCATCACAAGGTGCCTAATCCTGCAGACTTAAACACTGTCTAAGGATGAGGATGATAATGTCATTGATGATGATGATAATGGTGGTGATGGTGATAAAAACCTGAAACATATTCACTCTTGTGTTTCTATTCTCAGCAGCAGGACAGTTCCCCCATAAGAAATCAGGTCAGCCCCGGTTTGATCTCTGCAAATTCTTTTCTTCTCTAATAGGTACCTTGTGCCTTCCTGGTCACTCCATACAGGACTCTTTGCAAGACAACATCAGTGGAGCAGACTCACTGGGAATAACCCAGTTCCTTCTCATCTCCAAGGCCACATTTTATAAAAAGCTTAGTTAATTTGTCATTTTGAGGAACCTTGGGGTACAACTAGTTCTTTTCTTAATAAGGTCTGGTTCCTAGGGGATGGACAGGGACACAGACTTTTAGTCTATGGCCTAAAATGTGTTTGGAAGAAAAGGCATTTGCATCAGTGGTTGTCACCAGTTGTTTAGAGATATTTGCTGATGAGGCTAGTGTCAGGGCTCCACCCCCATACAGAGTAACAAACTTTGCTTGTTCTGTTGGCGAAGTCCTCTCCTAAACTCACCCAGCATCTGTCAACTGTCCTTGGAGCATTCATACAGATGGTAAGAGGGTGTGGAGGATGGCTCATTACTGCTGGATTGGAGGGAGCATCTTTTTTTTAATTGAAGGATAATCGCTTTACAATGTTGTGTTGGTTTCTGCCATACAGCAACACGAATCAGCTGTAAGTATATATGTGTCCCCTCCTCCTTGAGCCTCTCTCCCGCCCCACCCCCATCCCACCCCTCTAGGCCGTCACCAATCACAGGGCTGGGCTCCCTTCTCTTATACACATCTTGTACATTTCAT
Source organism: Oreotragus oreotragus (assembly GCA_006410675.1). Taxonomy (NCBI): domain Eukaryota; kingdom Metazoa; phylum Chordata; class Mammalia; order Artiodactyla; family Bovidae; genus Oreotragus; species Oreotragus oreotragus. Next base: position 647,914 of record SJYX01002168.1, on the reverse strand, counting down.
TACATCATAAAGCCAGACCTAAAAGAACAAAAATAACAAGTCTCTACCTCTTGAGACTCCTCAGCTCAGAATAAAAACCAAGCACCTTAGCTTGAAGCCAAGTGCACTTTCTTTTCTTTTTGTTTTCTTTTAATAGCTTCATTGATATAAATTGTATACAAAAAATTACACACAGTTATT
>SJYX01002168.1:630572-647490 GCA_006410675.1 Oreotragus oreotragus | reverse complement strand
AATGTACTGCTACACTCACTGTCCCCAACCCTGCAGCAGGTCACCACCAACCCACGTTTCCACTGGAGACTCCTGGACACTGTCGGTCAAGTCTGAGTCTTATGTAGGGTCACTGCTCCTTTCTCCTGGGACCTGGTGCACATAAGGTTCTCTTTGTGCCCTCCAAGATTCTATTTCCTAGGCCTGTATAAGTTCTGGCAGCTCTATGGTGGGTTAATGATGACCTCCTCCAAGAGGACTTATGCTATACCCAAGTCTGCTGCAACCAGATACCCTGTCCCTGTGGCAGTCCGCTGCTGACCCATACCACTGCAGGAGATGCTCAAATACAGTTCTGTCTCAGTCTCTGTGGGGCCGCTGGGGTCTTGGTGTGCACAAGGCTTGTCTGTGCCTTCTGAGAATCCCTGGAGGGAATGGGCTTTGATTCTAAATGTGAATTTTCCCCTCCTACTCCTTACACTTACTCCTTGGAAGAAAAGTTGGGACCAACGGCTGTCTCTTATACACATCTCTGTAAGTATATATGTGTCCCCTCCTCCTTGAGCCTCTCTCCCGCCCCACCCCCATCCCACCCCTCTAGGCCGTCACCAATCACAGGGCTGGGCTCCCTGTTTTATACAGCAGTTTCCCACCAGCTATCTATTTTACACACGGCAGTGTATGTACATCAGTGCTACTCTCCCAACCCACCCAACCCTCTTCTTCCCCTGCTGTGTCCACAGTTACATTCTCTACCTCTGCATCTCTATTCCTGCCCTGCAAATAGGTTTCAGTTCAGTTCAGTCGCTCAGTCGTGTCTGACTCTTTGTGAGCCCATGAATCGCAGCACGCAAGGCCTCCCTGTCCATCACCAACTCCCGGAGTTCACTCAAACTCACATCCATCTAGTCAGTGATGCCATCCAGCCACCTCATCCTCTGTCGTCCCCTTCTCCTCCTGCCCCCAATCCCTCCCAGCATCAGAGTCTTTTCCAACGAGTCAACTCTTCTCATGAGGTGGCCAAAGTACTGGAGTTTCAGCTTTAGCATCATTCCTTCCAAAGAACACCCAGGACTGATCTCCTTTAGAATGGACTGGTTGGATCTCCTTGCGGATAGGTTTACAGTACCATTTTTCTAGCTTCCATATATATGCATGAATATGCAATATTTGCTTTTCTCTTTCTGACTTACTTCACTCTGTATAACAGGCTCTAGGTTCATACACCTCAGTTCAACTAAGTCACATTCGTTCCTTTTCATGGTGGGTAATATTTCATGGTGTATATGTACCACAACTTCTTTATCCATTCATCTGTCAGCAGACATCTAGGTTTCTTCCATGTCCTGGCTGTTGTAAATAGTGCTGCAGTGAACATTGGGGTACATGTGTCATTTTGAATTATCATTTTTTCAGGGTACTTGCACAGCAGTGAGGTAGTTGGGTCAAACTCAGAGACTCTGAGTTTTTTGAGGAACCTCCATACTGTTCTCTCTGTGAGGCAGCCCCACAGTTCTAGCTAAGCATTCAGGACCTGGGGGCTGCTTTGACTATTTTATAGCATAATTGATTAAGGACTTTTTTATCTTTGTTAGAAGTCAAACAAGATTTAAGAGGCAAAATCAGGCATACACTTTCTTTTTGTTTAGTCCAATTTCCACTTAAAGTCAAAATAAACCAAAGCAATCAGAAACAGGGGGCCTTGGGTAACACTTAAACATAATTGATTAAGGACTTTTATCTTTGTTAGAAGTCAAACAAGATTTAAGAGGCAAAATCAGGCGTACACTTTCTTTTTGTTTAGTCCAATTTCCACTTAAAGTCAAAATAGACCAAACCAGGCCTGAGCAGATCAGAAACAGGGGGCCTTGGGTAACACTTATTTGGGAGACCACGGGGACAACAGGTCAGGGGATCAGAGTAGTCTGGTGGTCAGGAACATGAACTCTGGAGTCAACCTACCTGTGTTCAAACCCCACACTGACCTTTGGCATTTAACTTCACTTCTCTAGGCTTCAATTTCCATATATGTAAAATAGAACAGTAAGAGTAATGGTAACAATCTTGGAATGTTCTAGGTCAGGTAGAGATGAACTGTGAGAACTAGAGCGCTGAGGGAGCCTCATGACATTGACCCAGATCCTTGCTCCTTGCAGCCTGGCCTCTGTTCAGCATAGTCCTCAATTAAGGGAATCAGCTTCCCACCTCATTGGCCAGTGGAGGTCTTACTGGTCCCCAACCCATAAGATAGACCATCTTAACCAGGATCCAGTCAAAAGTGTGGAAATCACAGCAGGTCTTCCAAACAGAAGCAGGTTTAGTATGGGGAGCTGGTGACACTGATAATGCAAGAGCCAAGAAGCCAAGCAAAGGACAGTGAGGTGAGCCAGAAAATAGCATCAGCAAGAAGTCACTATTATCAGAGGACTGGAAGAACATGAGGAAATGTGGCTCTACAGATCCCAGAGGCCAGGCTTCCAGGTAGGTGCTGAAACCATAAGGTGCTGCTAGGATGTAACTGGAGGGAGGGACAGTTTGGTGGAAGCTAAAGCCATGGATGCCTGCCAATGCAGGAGACGCGGGTTCAGTCCCTGGGTCAGGAAGATCTCCTGGAGAAGGAAGTGGCAACCTACTCTGATATTCCTGCCTGGGAAATCCCATGGACAGAGGAGTCTGGAGGACTATAGTCCATGGGATCACAAAAGAGCTGGACATGATTTTGAGCCTGAAAAACAACAAAGCCTTGGAAAAGACAGAGCCACTGCTGTGTATGCTATAAAACAGAGTAGTAAACAGAGGGAGACGGGCAAAAACTCTGGCTTTTCTCCTCCTCTCTTTCCATCCAGTGAGCAAGGGAGTCTGGGAAATGTAGTTTCTTATGACACCAATTTGCGATACAGAATGCAGGCAATGGATCAGAGAGATGGGTAGTCGACAGGCGTAGTCTCCTCTCCGAGTGGCTAAGGCGCTCATCTCCCCTGGAGCCAGCCCTGAATTTTGTCTCGAGTGAATTAAAATGCAAAGGGGCATTTCTCACCTGAGAAGCATCAGAGGGTCCTGGAACCACACTCCACCCCCAGAGCAGTTCTGTTGGGATGGAATGCTGTAGAGAGTAGGAAGGAAAATGAGGCTGGGATTGAAGGAATTAAGTTTCCTTGTTTTCTTTAAATTTTTTCTGACAAGTGCTTTCGTTCTTTTTTTATTAATTTGAAATTTTTCTTTCATGTTCTCCATACATCTTTGGAAGATTAATTTAAACCAAATCTGTCAGCTCCCAAAAGGCTAATCCACTTCTCTGACTGAACAAAGGACAATTATTATTTCTTATCAACAGAAAAGCACAGCTGTTTGAGTGAAAACCCCAAGAAGCTCCCTGCCTCCTTGGCAATCTGAAGGCTTGAGACTTGGTTGAGGATCTCAGCACAGAACGTCTTGTGGGATTTTTAATATAGTTGGAAAGGAAGGAAGAAAGAAGATGTCTTTTGCCACACCAGGCAAAGACTTCAGGACCTTGGATACTGCTTTCCCTACACCGCCTCCCACTCCAGCTGTGTGAAAAGGGCAGTTTCCCCTCAACCCAAGGGTAAACGCCTATTGAGGGAGAGGATCCGACTGCAAGCAGAAGTGAGCCTTCCATCTTTGGTACAAAGTTCACAAGCCGGGGTTTCTGGCAGAAATGAAGCCATGGCAGAGACTCCCCGGGGGCACTGAGAGAACCAGCTAGTGCTGGGCTATACCAGGATTTGTGCTCAGTCGTGCCTGAGTCTTTGCAACCTCAGGGACTGCAGTCTGCCAAGCTCCTCTGTCCATGGAATTTTCCAGGCAGGAATACTGGAGTGGGTAGCCATTTCCTACTCCAGGGGAACTTCTAAACTTAAGGATTGAACCCGCGTCTCTTGAATCTCCTGCATTGGCATCTAGCTAGTGCTAGAGATGCCAAATAAGCAGAGAGATTGGGAAATAGTGCCCTGGCTTTCCCCCCTTCCTGCCCTCCAATCCTGGCTGGGTTGTGTCCGTGTTCAGTCATGCCTGACTCTTCGCAACCCCATAGACTGTGACCCGCCAGGCTCCTCTGTCCATGGGATTTCCCAGGCAGGAACACTGGAGCGGGTTGTCATTTCCTCCTCCAGGGGATCTTCCCAACCCAGGGATCCAGTCCATGTTCCCTGTGTCTCCTGAATTGGCAGGCAGATTCTTTACCACTGAGCTACCTGGGAAGCCTCCTCCAATTTTGGAGCTAGCATCAAAATGAAGATGTGAAAATGACAGTCTCAGAGCTAGAATGTCAGCCTTCTGACAAATGTCTCCTCCCTTACACATCCCGCCCCCTCCCCTCCCCTCTCACAGACCCTAGATGCTGTTAGGATCTGCCTGGTGCCGGGAAGCTCGGAGTCCTTCTGTCCTCACCGTCTCTGGCCCGAGTGTGTCACTTGTTCCTGCCTCTGAGCCAGATCTGTGCACTGACCCCCAGGGGAAGAAGGACGCAGTCTGCCTCCCTGACAACCCCCTAGGCCTCCCCATCTCTCAAGTATTGCCTCTTCTGGATAGAGAGCCTGTTATTCTCATACCAAAGCATTACTTTCAGCCTTTGGTTTTATGTTTGCCTGCTAACTATCTGAGCCAGGTTTATCCAATATGTGTCACAGTGTAGGAACTGGTATTCTCTGAAGGAAAACAGAAGTCTGTGGTCAGATAAGCTTGAAAATGCTGGGTCAGTCAACTCTGGCCTCACTGTTGGTGCCACATCCATGACTCGTCATGAACATGGTCCAAGTTCCATGGTCGGAACCTGCATTTCTGTTCCTAAAGGCTTCATTTGACCCTTGGAGTCCACCCTGCTCACCCAAGACAAGCAGGACGTGCCAAGGCCTGGGCATGCCTGAGGAGCAGCCCTCCAGCCAAAGAGCCATGGAGGTGGTGTGCGACCACCGGATCTCCCACCCCGCCCTTTCATGGGGGCAGCAGACCCGTGCTCTCACTGCTGCAAAGCTCCCCAGTAGGATCAAGCTTCAGTCACAGGGCTGCTGACCCTGCAACTCACCCTTAGCTGTCTCACTTCCCTGCCTTCATTCCCTAGCTATTAGGAATCAGGAAACTTTTTTTTTTTGAGCACTTTACCTGCGGCGGATTCATGTTGATGTATGGCAAAATCAATACAATATTATAAAGTAATTAACCTCCAATTAAAATAAATAAATTTATATTTTAAAAAATATTAAAAATAAAAAATAAAACAACAACAACAAAGAAAACCTTGTTCTTTCCTCCCCCCTCATTGTTTTCTTTGGTTGTGTTGGGTCTTAGCTGTGACATGCAGGATCTTTGTTGCATCGTGTGGCATCTTTCGTTGTGGTTGCATGGGTTTCAGTGGTTGCAGCACGCCAGCTCTCTGGTTGTGGCACATGGGCTCCAGAATGCACAGGCTCAGCAGCTGTGGCTCGCAGGCTTAGCTGCCCGCGCCTCCCCGCCAGCGTGTGGGATCTTCGTTCCCTGACCAGGGATGGAACGCATGTACGCTGCATTGGAAGGCAGATTCTGAACCCTGGATCACCAGGGAAGTCTCTGGAATCAGGAAACTTTATCTCAGTCAGTGCTCTTGGGAAGCGGAGACGAAGACACAATCGAGACACATGTTAACTCTCCAACCAAGGCCCAGAGTCCAAGGTCTTCTTAAATACATTTGACCAAGGAACCCTTCTCTCACAGTTTACTTGGAGAGCGAGGGTTCTAGAGAATAGTCTTCGGGAAGCCCTGTGGTAGCTCCTGGGCAGGACGCACACTTGTCACAGAGTTGTGTCAAGGGAAGAAGTCAGGGGTGGGTTGGATGACCAGTATGTGAGGCAGGAGTGATGTTGGTGAGGGAATATTCAGCCTCCCAGAAATCCCTGGGTTTAGGACCCCTCAGGGACAGAGCCCTCCCAAAGGCCCAGGCTGCCCGGAAGTTCTGACAACAGCTTCATCTGCTGTTACGGGGCCTGCTTTGAATTCCTGCTCTCCTGTATCAAGGACAGGGTGTGGATTAGGCTAATTCCTAGAGGATTCACACTTCACAAACAAAAGAATATTTTGCTGCCTGAGAGGGAACAAACCGTCCTGCCCCGTTCCTACCTGTATGGAAACGGTACCAATCTCCTTCCAGCTGTAAGATGGAGAGGCACAGACACCCCAGGACTGGGCAATTATATCAGGAAACTAAACATTTGAGCTGAATGGAAAATAGCTGGGGAGGAATTTTTCCAACAACTTGGCTTGAGCAGGATTGAGTCTGGGTCTGAGAGGCATTCAAGCGATGCAGAACCTGCAGTGTTATAAAATAGGATCATTTTATAGTTGGAAAATCTAAGGTGTGCCCAGCAAAGCACAGGCATTTAACAATGTTAGTGGAAGATGCAGAAGGTGGGAGGAGGGAAATCAACCGTGAAATGCTGGGTCGAACCTATGTTTGGAGTCCAGAGCATCACAGAGGCACAGGGAGACCCTCCAAGTTTCATCAAGGACTGGGAAATTTTACTATGTCCTAGAAGGACATGGGATGTCCTCTCTGGGACACTCCACAGTCCTGTCCCAGGAAATCTCCGTGATGATCCACAGCAGACAGGAAACTCTGTCTGAACCTGCACACAGATCCTTAGCCTTCCGCTTGGCAATTGCTTCACATTTGGCATTTGGTGGTCTGTTATATATGTGATGGGATATAATTTTAGAAGAGTATGTTCCGAAACTTTCCTGATCCCCTACCCAATCTTGAACATTCTGGCTGGGCCTGCTTCCCATCCTTCGAGAAAGTACTGCTTAGCAGACCAACTCTTCAGAATTGGAAGCACAGATGTCCCAGGAAATCTCTGTGATGATCCACAGCAGACAGGAAACTCTGTCTGAACCTGCACACAGATCCTTAGCCTTCCGCTTGGCAATTGCTTCACGTTTGGCATTTGGTGGTCTGTTATATATGTGATGGGATATAATTTTAGAAGAGTATGTTCCGAAACTTTCCTGATCCCCTACCCAATCTTGAACATTCTGGCTGGGCCTGCTTCCCATCCTTCGAGAAAGTACTGCTTAGCAGACCAACTCTTCAGAATTGGAAGCACAGAATCTAGAGAAAGGAAAAGGGAGAGAAGCGCAAGGGGCCTGGGAGGCAGAGTTTAGAGGGGGAGTTTTCCGGGGTGGCTTGGGGAAAATAAGATCAGAGCTGCTGCAGTGCATGAGCAAAATGGATGAGAGAGAAAACAGGAACGGGTTAAGAATGGCTAAAGATTTTTGTGCCCTCTTTGGTGTCTGAAAAATATAAACTAAGCATAGGAGTGCTTGCTTTGAAATTACTCTTGATTGTGGAGCCTCTTGAACTCTAAACCCACCTTGGGACAGGGTTTTGTGGCTCACAGTGTAAAGCACTGCACAGATGCACATCCAGACCCCAAGACTTTAAACAAATCCACTCACCCATACTATGTATGGCTAGCGATCCAGCCCAGTTCTCAACAGAGTGTCAGGAAATCTTTTCTTGCAATCCTGTTCCTCACCGTTTACCAGCTTTTCTCTCGACTTCTGACTTTCCAGTAGTTCTCCCCTTTTTGGCCCGAGCATCCTCCTTGAACTTGAGCACGAAAGTAGACATCCCTGGTGTTGATCCTTGCCGTCCTTAGGAAACAGTTTTTTCTCTTTCTGGTTCTCTCCTATCATAAGCCTCCAGCCTGAGCGCAGCCCAGCCTTCCTCCAGTCCCTGATGCCTGATGTGAGCTGGGCTGGCTCTGCACCCCACCACCACTTTTGATGGTGCAGAACATGTCCATTTCCCCTTAAACTGCACCTTCCCATTTATGTCCTGTCTATATGGTGTGCTCCCCACTGCCAGGCCTACAGCTCTTCCAGAGCAAGCGCTCAACAAGTGTTCGCTGACTCCCAGTCACAGAACCAGCTTCAGTTCTCAGCCTGGGAGAAACATCAACAAGAACAAAGGTATTTGGAATTTACCATGGTGACACATGAGTTAACAGAAATTCCAGAACACCAGAGAAAGGCTCCTGGATACATTAGAAATCATAGGAAACAGAATGCTCTTTTCTGGCCAATAGCAGTTCACAGCGCCTCCATGACTTTCCCACACTGGGTCATGGTCCTTCTTTGCTCATAAAGATCGGTCCTCTCCTGGCTCAGCTGATTTCTCCCAGCTGGGCTGCACTTTTCCCAGGCCCCTAGAATCCTGCTTTGTGTAGCCCTCTCTGCCCCGCTCCTCCTTATTAAACCTAGACTCTGGAATCTGATAGAACCCAAACTTCTGTAGGTCTGTGACAGAATCTTGAGTTGTTTTTTAATTAGACTGTACGTTTTTCCTGTTTTTAATTTACTTTTTCACTTTTTTTTTTTTTTTTTTGTATCTGCGATGGGGCAAGCCCTCTGCTGGGCTCTGAGAGTACAGTGGCAGTCCTGACATTAAGCAGTCCCAACACAATGAGGAAGACAGGNTTTTTTTTTTTTTTAATTTAATTTTATTTTTTTTAATTTTTTTATTTGAGTTGTTTTTTAATTAGACTACGTTTTTCCTGTTTTTAATTTACTTTTTCACTTTTTTTTTTTTTTGTATCTGCGATGGGGCAAGCCCTCTGCTGGGCTCTGAGAGTACAGCGGCAGTCCTGACATTAAGCAGTCCCAACACAATGAGGAAGACAGGCAAGAAATTACAAAATGCTGCTGTGATGGGGCTGGTATAATGCACATGTAGAGAAGGGCCGCCCAACCTCACCTCTCCAGGTAGAAGCTAAAATTCCCACCGCTTTTTCTTCATGAGAGGAGGGAGAGGGCACCACTGTGGGAAAGTCATCAACCTGCACGGCACAGCCTGAGGTCCCACTGCCCAGCTCCCAGGGACACAGGAAACTGTGAAGCCTGAAGCCTTTGAAACACTCCTGCTACGTCCATCTTTCCTTGGAAAAGCTTCCCAGATCTGACTGGTCCCCAGCCTTCTTCCCCAGTGTGGTTACCAACACCTCCAAGAGAGCTCCGTCTTCAGGCAGGTGCCAGGAGCCCACGGAGCAATGATTCTCCGCTGCACCCCTCAACACCCCTGCCTTCCTCTGGTGGAAGCCTGCCCTCAGGGACTCCACTCTACAGTTGCAAAATCAAATTTTATAGCATCATGCTCTTCACGTTCTTGACTTCCAGCTTTTCCTCTGCTCTCACCCTCATCCTCCTTTCTGATGCCAGTCTCTTGAATCCTGTTTCAGTTTAATCAGATAGCTCATCTCTGGGGCTGCTGTCACCAAGGGCTTCCAACAAGTAGCTTTTGGTAACCATTGTCTGTGTCTTCCCACATCCCTGCCCCCAACACTCTGACTGTGCTCTGCATCTTTTGTTGTTCCTCACTTGGCCNCATCCTCCTTTCTGATGCCAGTCTCTTGAATCCTGTTTCATTTAATCAGATAGCTCATCTCTGGGGCTGCTGTCACCAAGGGCTTCCAACAAGTAGCTTTTGGTAACCATTGTCTGTGTCTTCCCACATCCCTGCCCCCAACACTCTGACTGTGCTCTGCATCTTTTGTTGTTCCTCACTTGGCCTCATTCATGAAAGCCGTTTTAATTTGTTTTTTTGCTTGAGTCTATTAATACAAGGCATTTCCATTCTACTGCCCACGTTAATTTTGTTTGTGCTGCTGACTTCGACCCAGTAGATATACATCAATTCACACATGGTAGCTTTGCAGAAGGGAGAGTGAAGAGGCTCCGCTCAGCGATTAGAGTCTGCATTGCCTCTGCTGATCGGCATTCTTCACCTAGTGCGGATGATGGGTTTCTCTTCCCAACTATGAGCTCCTCTCGGCTGCAGCCTCCTTCTGTGTCTTCTCTGCATTAGTGACAGCCCACAGGCCTGCCTGCCTGGCTGGTCAAGCCCTCCACTCGCACCTTCTCCCTGTTCGCTCTCCCAGACATTCACGGTCTGGGCAGAGAAAGGCCAGAGGCCTCACAGCACCCCTGTTGCACACAGGAGCTCTGACCACCACCCCACCCCCCACCCCCAGGATGGTGGTCCCTCCATCATGTACTTGCCTCCCCCTCAGCTCAAAAAATAATCAGGGAAACCTTAAACTCCCTTGGACAATGAGGATATTTCCTGGGGGGGAATAAAGTCATCTGGGTTTGAGCTGAAATGCTACCTAGCTCATCAGAGGGATGGTGGCTAGCACAGACCTTCTGCTCCTCCTAAGTCAGAGGGAGAGACAAGGGGTTGGAGAGTGAGGGTGAAGATGAGCAGTTCTGAGAGGGTGGCCGGGTGCCATATGCGTTCACGTGTGCCTGTGTGTGTGAGAGTCAGAGTTGCAGGGAGACAGAAACACAGCCCTCCGGGGAGCATGGTAGAGTAAAAGAGCTGAGAAGATTAAGCCACCAGACCTCAAGTTGCTTTTGGGCGAACTTCTCTTTCCTCTGAATCTCATCTCCCCTGCAGTTAGCTGAACAGCTGGAACTGTGTGGTTTCCAAAGTTCTTCCAACCCTGAGCTTCCATGTTTCTGTGAATGAACCCTGACATGAGACTCTATCTGACCACAAGCAATTTATTTCAACTTTTTATGCTTTGGGTTTTTAAAAAATTCTGTCTGTGTGCTAAGTCACTTCATTTGTGTCCGACTCTTTGCGACCCTATGAGCTGTAGTCTGCCAGGCTCCTCTGTCTGTGGGATTCTCCAGACAAGAATACTGGAGTGGGTTGCCATGCCCTTCTCCAGGGGATCTTCCCCACCCGGGGATTGAGCTTTAGTCTCTTAAGTCTCCTGCATTAGCAGTCAAGTTTTTTACCACTAGCACCACTTGGGAAGCCTTTTAAAATTCTAAATGAAGGATCACAATTCCAATTTAGGAAACTGTCGTGATGATAAAAGGAGGTTAAAATGTCAAATCATTGGAAAAACTCAATGGTACTTTTAAAATGTAGGATGCTTGAGCAAGTAACTTCATTTCCCTAGGCCCTAGTGAAGCATGGATCCCAACGTTGGGATCACAACATCTCTTATGAGAAGTGAGTGGGGTCATCCTGCAAAAGATGCAAAACAGGGTTTGGCACATGGCAGGCTCTGAACAAATCTGTTCTTAGTTCTGTGTTTCAAGATGCTTGTGGAACAGTATAATAGTGCAGGGGACCCCCTGGGATTGACCTGTAGGAGGAGGCTTTGTGCAGGGCAGGCCTGGGCCTGAAAGAACAGCTGGCTCCCCACCTAGCCTTCTTGTGAGGGTCCTTCTCCCCATTCAAGGCATGACACAGTATGGCTCTTCCAGAGTGGGAAAATTTGGGTACTTTGGGGTCAACACCCCATCAACTGCAAAGCCCCAACAGGCACTGCGCTATCCAAAAGAGATTAGAAACACCCAGGGCACATGGTAACATCTGCCCCATCTCTCAGGTCTTCTTTCTTCTGTATTGGCTTCATCCTCAGGCAGACGCTCTCCCTGGGATATCAAAACTGACATCTGGAAGCAGGAAGTTAAAGAGGTCTGTGGCTCCCTCACCTCCATTCAAGGAGAGTTTCCGGGTTCCCCCTTGAAAAAGTGAAAGCATTAGTCATTCATTCATGTCCAACTCTTTGTGACTCTATGGACTGTAGCCTGCCAGGCTCCTCTGTCCATGGAATTCTCCAGGCAAGGGTACTGGAATGGATTTGCCTTTCCTTTCTTCAGGGGATCTTCCCAACTCAGAGATCAAACCCGGGTCTCCTGCATTGCAGGCAGATTCTTTACTGTCTGACCCACCTTGCTGCTGCTAAATCATTTCAGTCGTGTCTGACTCTGTGCAACCCCAGAGACAAGGCTCCCCTGTCCCTGGGATTCTCCAGGCAAGAACACTGGAGTGGGTTGCCATTTCCTTCTCCAATGCCTGAAAATGAAAAGTGAAAGTGAAGTCGCTCAGTCGTGTCCGACTCCTATCGACCCCATGGACTGCAGCCTACCAGGCTCCTCCGCCCATGAGATTTTCCAGGCAAGAGTACCGGAGTGGGTTGCCATTGCCTGACCCACCTTAGTTCTAGCTAAAGTCCTGGGTTTGACTCTTACTGACCTAGCCTGGGGTCACGAGCCCACCCTAGACCTCTCATAACACCACAGAGGTGTAACTCACTGGTTGGCCCACCCTGAGACCCAGCTGGTGAATCAGCATCATCTGAACTGCCTAGGGCCTGGGTAAAGAATAAGTGGGTAGTGGTCCCCCAAGAAGTGCTGAGATCTTGGAAATGACGGGTTTGGGTTTGAGTTGAGATTTCCTTGATCTTCTGTCTCAGGTAGGCTTTCCCAGAAACAGACCCAGAGATAAGGATTTATATGAGAGTCATTTATCAAGGAAGACTATACTGGCCTTCCCTGGTGGCTCAGTGATAAAGAACTCAACTATCAAAGCAGGAGATGTGGATTCAGTCCCTGGGTTGGGAAGATCCCCTGGAGAAGGAAATGGGTACCCACTCCAGTATTCTTGCCTGGAAAATCCCATGGATTGAGGAGCCTGGTGGGCTACAGTACATGGGGTCATGAAGAGTGAGACATGACTTGGCAACTGAGCATGCACACACAGTTTATCAAGGAAGTGCCCCCAGGGAACAGCTGTAAGGGCAGAGGGAAAGCAGGACAACGAAGAGGAGAGGTCAGATTCTGGCCATGTCCTGGACAGGCTCCCTGATCCCACATGGAACCCTGCCGGCGTGAGTTTCACTTCCAAAGAGCCCCACCCTGAGACCAGGGGGCTGGCCTCTGATCAGTTCAGAGCTTCCTTTAACCTGGAAGACTGCAAACTTCCAGGCTCTTCTGCATTTCCTTGTGTGAACTCAGTGACTCCAGCAGCCCAGGGTGGTTCTGGAGAGAAGAGGAAATGGTAGAGCTCTTGGGAAGCAAGAGCTGGCTGGAGCATCCCCTGACCAGAGGGATTCAGGCAAGTCACCGACAGTGCTTTCTAGAAGGCCAGGGTCCAGACTCATTTTTCTCCCTTCATGCCATGCCCTCCACATTGTCAGTCCAGATAGTAACAGGTTGCCTCCACTGAGAATGAGGACACTTGGCTCTAAAATTCCTATGTCAGAGAACACTGAGGAATTTGATTAGTGTTGAAGCACCATAATGACCACTTACCAAAGAAGCCCTTCAGTTGCCAAGCCAAGCGTGCTCTCTGCACAGAGCAGTCTCATCACTTCCTAAACGATCCTGCTGTGCAGATCACCTCAGACTTACCCATTGCAGAAGCAAAGAGACATGCAGTAGAAACGGGTGTGCCAGAGGAAACTTGGCTTCCCTTCTACCATGTGCTGGGGAGGGAGCTTCCAGTGGGCGGGCAGCCTGCTCGTTACCAGCTGGTGAATGTGAGCCTTGCATGTCACTGGCAGTTTGTCCTCAGGACACACCACCTGCCCTGGGGAGGGGGTGATGTGGTGGAACCAAACCACTCTGTCCCCCATGGCTTGTTGGCTCCACGGCAGTGGGATTGTCCAAGGCCTGCTCTCCCTGGCCAGACTCCCTGGATTGCTAATGAGCTATTTCCAGCAACTGCCCTAATTGTTTCCACAACAAACTGTTCTCCACCACCAATTATATCCCAGCCATTGGTGGTCTCCAACTGTGTTTGGAGATGCACACTGTGAAGTACATGACAATTTTTCCACCAGCCCTCAGCCCTAGTTAGTCAACTGCCGTCATCCAACAAGGTGAATGCTCACCTCATGTGTTTGAATGATTTTCCCAACCAGGAACACCCTTCCCAATTCCCCGCCTTCATGGACCCTACTTGTCCTGCTGAGCCTGTTAATCATTCTCACCTCTTCTGACATTCATTTGCTGCTGCTGCTACTGCTAAGTCGCTTCAGTCTTGTCTGACTCTGTGCGACCACATAGATGGCAGCCCACCAGGATCCCCCGTTTCTGGGATTCTCCAGGCAAGAACACTGGAGTGGGTTGCCATTTCCTTCTCCAATGCATGAAAGTGAAAAGTGAAAGCAAAGTCACTCAGTCGTGTACGACCCTCAGCGACCCCATGGACTGCAGCCTTCCAGGCTCCTCCCTCCTTTGTCCATGGGATTTTCCANTGGAGTGGGTTGCCATTTCCTTCTCCAATGCATGAAAGTGAAAAGTGAAAGCAAAGTCACTCAGTCGTGTACGACCCTCAGCGACCCCATGGACTGCAGCCTTCCAGGCTCCTCCCTCCTTTGTCCATGGGATTTTCCAGGCAAGAGTACTGGAGTGGGGTGCCATTGCCTTCTCCGACATTCATTTACCTCCTCCTTTTTATAGAGAAAGTGAAAGTGTTGGTCTCTCAGTCTTTTGCGACTCCTTGAAACCCCGTGCACCATAGCCCGCCATGCTTCTGTCCATGGGATATTTTTTCGGGCAGGAATACTGGAGTGGGTTGCTATATCCTCCTCCAGGGGATCTTCTTGACCCAGGGATCGAACTCACTTCTACAACTCCTGCCTTGCAGGTGGATTCTTTACCACTGAGCCCCTGGTACAAATTTCTTATTAAAAGAAATGCAAGGCCAATGTATGTTACTTGTTCAACCGTGTCTGACTCTTTGCCACCCCATGGGTTGTAGCCCACCAGGCTCCTCCATCCATGGGATTTTGAGTTGCCATTTCCTTCTCCAGGGGATGTTCCTGACCCACAGATTGAACTCAGTCTCCTGCATTGCAGGCAGATTCTTTACCATCTGAGCCACCAGGGAAGCCTTCACACTTACTAGGTTGGCCTTTAAAAAGGATGAAATTCTGACACAAGCCTTGGAGACATTACACTAAAAGAAATGATCCAGTCACAAAAAGACAAACATTATATAAACCTGCTTACGTGAGGTGTCCAGAGTAGTCAAATTCATGGAGACAGAAAGTAGAATAGTGATTACTAGGGGCTGGGGGAGGGTGGAATTGAGGGTATTATTAATGGATATGGAGTTTCAGTTTGGAAGGATGAATAAGATCTGAGGCTGTGTGGATGGTGATGGTTGCATAACAATGTAAATGTATTTAATGCTACTGAATTGTTCACTTGAAAATGGTTAAAGTGGTAGATTTTACATTATATATACTCTAACATAATAAAAAATATTTTAAAGAAATGTAAAACAATTGCCATAAACCAAATTTGCCAGAGGCTCCTGGAGCTGAGGGTAAAGATCAGCCTGGCTGCCTCCGTGCTTCGTGCTGAAACCGTGGCAACAGTCTGGGTCTGGCCCTTTAATGCCAGTCCCACAGAGGGAAAGTCTTTCAGCAGAAGCTGTGAACGTGCACACTGGGAAGCCAGACAGACCCTCTCTGTGGAAATCAGCATGTATTTGAAGGTTTTAGTGCCCGATTTAGCCTCACCCAGAGGTGACCTTCTACACAGGGCCAAAAGAAAAGTGATTTCTGTGATCGTCCATCTGACCACAAACTGACCTCCTGCGCTTTTCAATTCATTTTAAATCACACTGTTCTGGCCAAAGTGATTCCATCTCTTAGCAAAGAATATTTCACGTTTTGACCAGTAATTCTGGGCCAATTTCAGACTTGTTCACTTGAATAGCAAGAATACAATTTGTGAGTTCTTTCTGGATCTTTCTGATCTCAGGCAGCAGGGAAGGAAATAGTCATAAGTGGCATGAGTCTAGGGCAGAAGATGAGAACTGGAAAGTCCTCCTTGCTTAAATGTGAACTAGTGCTCATTTGGACCACATCCAAGCTTAGAGGAAGACTGGTATGACTCCAGGGCAGGGACCTGAATTTGCTTTCCTTGGGTCAGACTCAGTGTCTTCCCAGAAAGAAAGACCTCATTTTCTTCTGCATCGTTTATGACGTTTTTGGCTGCAAGTAACAGCAACTCATCTCTAGCTGGGGAGAATTCAGCCTCTCACATGACAAAGAGGAAGGGATGACTGCAGGGTCAGCAAACCAGCTGCTCAGCGTCATAAGCAAAGACTTATTCTCTGTCCATCTCTCCACTTCCTTAGTGGGCACAAGATGGCTGCTGCGGCTCCAGACGCCATACACACACCAGGCCATGGGAGAGAATAATTTCCAGAACCTAGCCCCACCCCAGCTGACTTTTCATTGGCCTGAATTGCATCACACACCAATGCGTAAACCAGGAGTCAGCAAACATTTTCTGTAAAGGGCCAAGAGAATAAATATTTCTGGCTTTGAAGACACGTGTTTGGTTGTACCCAGCTCTACCAAAAAGCAGCCATCAGTAAAGCATTAACAAATGACAGTGGCTCTGTTATGAAAAAACTTTATTGATAAAAACAGACTGGAGTTTCCTGGTGGTCCAATGGTTAAGACTTCATGCTTCCATGGCAGGGTGCATGAGGTTGATCCCTAGTCAGGGAAACCAAAATCCTGCTTGCCACATGGCAAGGCAAAAAAAAAAAAAAAAAAAACCTTAAAAAACAGGCAAGTTGGATGGATTCGGCCTATGGGCTGTAGTTTACTCATCCATGCTCTAGATCGACCTTTCTGAAACATATCACAAGCAATTTGTTGCTATTTTATAATAATACTTGTAAGTGGCTTATTCTATTTTTTGCTGGCATCTAACAAAAGATATTGGAGAAGTTTTAATTCATAACATTGAATGTATGATCATCTAATAGGCATTTTAACAGAACACAGCAAAACTGGGACACCAAATGAAGTAAAAATTTCAAAGAATTTCTTATGCTCGATCATGAACTCCTTATTTCCAAATTCAGACTTAAATTGAAGAAAGTAGGGAAAACCACTAGACCATTCAGGTATGACCTAAATCAAATCCCTTATGATTATACAGTGGAAGTGAGAAATAGATTTAAGGGCCTAGATCTGATAGATAGAGTGCCTGATGAACTATGGAATGAGGTTCGTGACATTGCACAGGAGACAGGGATCAAGACCATCCCCAGGGAAAAGAAATGCAAAAAAGCAAAATGGCTGTCTGGGGAGGCCTTACACATAGCTGTGAAAAGAAGAGA